>JANAVB010029620.1:16847981-16990125 GCA_029216955.1 Iris pallida
GTGGTCTATCATCATATGGAGATCATTAGGAAGAAACTGCCCACAGACGATATCCTCAACACCATTGGGATTAGCCTTGCGTCAGCCTGCAATTGCTGCCCAGATCGTCAGATGGAGACCATTGACCACATCTTTTGTCAAGGGACCCCCAGAAATACTTGGAGGACCCTTAATCAGTGCTACAATATAGTACCTCGGGGGACGCTTCTACATCTGGTGGACCGTTTGGGGCTCCGCTCCCATGGCCACCAGATCGTCGCAGTAGCCGCCACGTAGGTGATCTGAAAAATTGCAACAAGGCGAGATATGAAGGCCACCAATATGCGGAGCAGCTTATTCGAAAGTCTTCGCCAATGTCGTAAACGAAGCTCGCGATGCCCCCACAGTCTGCAGCCTTTTGGTCTTCGACCTCTTATTGGTTGCGCCTTTTTTGCCCTCTTCTTTCCTTTTTTGGTGGTATACTTGTATATTGGTTTGTTAGCGCCTTGTATACGTGGCTAGGCTTCGGGATTTTAAGCCTGTGCCTTATTTAATAAAAGGAAGGGGTTTTCCAATATATATATATATATATATATATATAATATATATTATATATATATATATATATATATATATATATAACCATTAATCTATATATACACATATATATCTATATATCAGCTTATATAAAATGTCCATAAAACCCAATAAATCCCTATAACTTTTATTCCTAGGGTAGGACCTATCTATATAAATATGAACCCATATATTATACGTTTATTTGACAAAATTATAACAAATAATATATAAATATTAATAATAATAACCTCAACATCATGATAAAAATATAATAATATTAACAAAATTCAATAAAATTAATTGGTATATACCATTATATATAGTCTAATAATCTCAAAATGTACAAGGATAACTAAAAGGTAATTATCCTATTTTAAGATAAAATATCCAATAATATTTTATAAATGAATAACACCCAGTTATACAATCTCCTCTAAAGCATTAAATAAAATACAACTATACATATACCTAATACTATCACTACAGGACGTCTTGGATGCACTACATGACTACCTGGGCTTGGCCTTGGTTTGGGTCCAGTCTGGGCAAATTGGTACAACCGGGTCACTCAACGTCAAATAATATTAATAATAAATAATTAAACTATTTAATGGTCATGTCATAATTGGCCTGGTTTTTCTAGTTAGGACATCACTAAATCGGTCTTCCCTGGCATGGCTAATACACTAGTCAAGGCACACCACTGCACTATCCGTGCCATTATTCCTAGTCGTCTGATACTTCAAAATTCAACCATGGCTAAGTCATATACCGTAATAATTAACTAAATTTATTTATAAAAACTACAAGTCACCATTTAAATTAAATAAATAAATAAATAAATATTCAAAAAATTTCGGGAAGGGAGGCTACAAATCCCCACCTTAAAATAATTTCGTCCTCGAAATTCTAACATAACTTTCCTTAAAATCAAAGTCTACTATTACATTAATCTCCTCAAATTTAATTTCAAAAATATTTTATTCCTCCTCCTAGCTATTTGCAACCCCGAATACTTGAGGCGTTCTAACCCACCTTTGGTCACACTATTCCTCAAAATACTGTCACTAAAATCTTATAATCTTCTAGCTAGTTGCTAACAATCCTTCCAACTATATACATACGACATCTGTAATCCCTCCTATCTATAATCAAGCAATATTATACTATAATTTAAGAATTTTTGATGAATTCTAGGCAGCACGATCATTCGTCACCCCAAATAAGAAGTGACGAGAATCAAGGGTACGGGAAGGCAAGGAATAATCAAGACGAATACAAGATTTAAAGGCGGTAGAGAAATTTTTAAGAGAATTTTCAAGGCAGAGTGGATTGAGATTTCTAAGGTTTAGTTAGATGTGCAGGCTCGTATCAGTACAGTTACGTAACTGATACGATAGCTCTGACCTGCATGGGCCACCAAAAAACTTGTCACGACCCGCACCCGCTTTTCGGACGTGAGCTCGTGAGCAAGCCAGCTACGTATCGAGCGGACTCCAGCCTGACTCGAATACTAAATGCTGTCAAGGTTATGGTATACTGCTAGAATATGGCAATATAATCTATATCTCAACACACAACAAGAATATGAAACACGAATGAACAATTATGGGTCATGGTCTGCAGCCCATATCATATTGTCCGATTAGACTCCAAGAATGATATGAGTCTATAAAATAAGCAGAATATATCATGGTACAGAATATAAGCGAGATAATAAAAAATATCACAAGCAAATACCGTATTAACATCGCAATCCTTTACCATCCCGCTCTGCTACTACTCCATGCAGTCACTAAACCTGAAGAGATCATCAGGTCCTCAGGGGACATAGCACGATACATAAAAACATGTCTATCTAGCAGTTTATCATGCAATAAAGAAAATATAAAAAATAAACGAGAAAGTCCAATCAACACAAAATTACGACTATACACGACTGGAAGAACCACTACGCATAAACGAACTGCTGGAGAGACAAGAGAACACTGTTACGATGTCAACGGATAATCAATCGAATACTCAAACCCTCGCCACTAGTGTAGACTCGCAGGTTGATCAACTATTAACCCTCGCCCCTAGTGTGGACTCGCAGGCTAGCATCAAGGATCACCCACGCCCCTAGTGTGGACTCGCAGGTGCGAAACAGATAACTACTAACTCGTTCCTAATGTGGACTCACAGGTTAGCTTCAAATAACTACTAACCCTCGCCCCTAGTGTGGACTCGCAGGTTAGCTTCAAAATAACTACTAACCCGCCCCTAGTTGGATTCGCAGGTTAGCTTCAAATAACTACTAACCCTCGCTCCTAGTATGGACTCGCAGGTTAGCTTCAGGGATCAAGATACAGATAACTACCCTCGCCCCTAATATGGACTCACAGGTTAGCTTCAAATTCAAGGTACAACAGTTTCGTTATGACCTATTCATCCTATGACATGCGACTCAATCCAAGTATAGGTGATGACACAACACGACCCAATCACGATACACGAGAGAACCAATCTAATGATCTACAAAATTAACTATGAACTAGAACTATATATACATTTATCAATATGAACTACAAAATTAGCTATGAACATGAACTATATTTACATTTATCAATATGAACTACAAAGCTAATTATAACAAGGACTATATATATACTAGCATGCACGATGTACAAATTACTGTCAATGATCAACTAGTAAAGCTAATAATAGAAATATGCATGTAAATAAACTGTAGAGGGAGGCAAGCTATTTTGCCTGGAGGTTGCACGCAGATCCCACCAAATATCAACTAGTGAGCCATAAAGTCCAACTCATCATAACTGTCTCCGAAAGCTGAAACAGATATTGCCAACATTCCAGAATAGTCAAATTAGCTAGGATTACCTGTCCTTAAATCCAATTCTGGATATAGGGGCAAAACAATAATTTTGGGAAAAAAATGATATCCGCTATTGGACCTACTTTACCCGAAAAGTGTGCCAGAGTCAATGGTCTCTAAAGTTGTCAACTACATATCTACGAATTCATTTTGATGATACGAACCCAACGGTATGTCCAATTATGAATTCCTGTAGGCCGTGCACAAATCGCCCATTGAATCGGATCGTGGGGCCCGCAAAACGACGATCCAATCAACTATCTCAGAATCGGACCAAACTTGGCATACAGGACCAAAAAAATAATACGGTCCTGTTGGCACAAGTTTTGTTTCGATCTGATAAACGTGCACAAAGTAATTGAGAAGTTTATACAGAGGCCGATACGGTGAATTCGACGGATACGTATCAAATCGTCGTGCACACGCAACCAATTTGAATTCTGTCAAAGCCCACACGTGTACGAAGTCGTTACCTTTCAATGCTTTCGGTTCGCGACTACGTCACCCGGATTGGCGGGACGCACGTCCTATCGAAGATTTTTTGTGATTTTCAAAATAGGTTTTTCATGAACTTTGGGATCCGATTTCTCGGTGCGTAGTCATTGAAATCGACTTCTGTGATTTGGGTTGTGGAGCCCTATATGTTGTCTATAATTGTTGTTAATTACTTTCTAAGTATTCCTAATAGATTTCCCTCGATTAGCCTTCCAATATAGGGGTGGGGACTGTCCTGTTTTGCTATTTATAATAGGTTTTTTATTGTTTTTTGGGCTTGGTTTGCGACGCGTGCAGTGCAAGGTGAATCGAGCTAATTGAATCGAAATGAAGGTGGTTGGTTTGGGTATATACCTGAGGAATTCGTTCGCAAAACAAACGAACGAGGTAGGAGAATCATCGACACGAAGTTGGGTGCAGACTGTCCCCCGCTGCTGTGCTCTGTGGTGGCTGGCCGTACTGTTGCACGCCGTCACGGCCTTGGCCGGTGACCGGCGGCTGCGACGCGACAGAAAGTTTCACCTGGGTGGTAGGGAAGCCGTAGGGGTGTCGGGGAGGCGCTGTGTTGAGGAGGCTAGGGTTTTCTTCGTCGAGGAAGCCTCTCGGTTCCTTATATATGCTGTTCTATTGTAAAACAGAGTCGGCTGCTTACTTGGGTCAGCATGGGGATTATGGGATCGGGCTGGGCTGGGATCTTCTTAGACTTGCTGCTGCTATTGGGGAGTTTTGTGTGGGCTTGCACGCTGGTTTGGCTTTGGGGAGTTTATGGGCCTCTGGGGTTTGTGGGCCTGGGATGGGCCGACTGCTTGGCCGGGCTGGGATTTTCTCATCCTATATTTTCTTTTTCCATTTCCAAATACATATACATATATATATAAATACCTATATATATATATATATATATATATATATATATATATATATATATATATATATATATATATATATATATATATATATTATATAATAAAATAAAAATAAAAATAAAAAATATATATATATATATTCACACACATATAACCAATTAATATCTATATACACACACACACACACACACACACACACATATATATATATATATATATATATATATATATATATATATATATATATATATATATATATATATATATATATATATATATATATATAAAGTATATATATAAAGTATATATATATATACTTTATATATATATATATATAAAGTATATATATATATAAAGTATATATATACTTTATATATATATATAAAAAATATATAAAAAAAAATATATATATATATATATATATAAAGTATATATATATATATATATATATATATATATATATATATAAAAAGTATAATATATATATATATATATAAACTATCTTGGGCCTTTATGTTTAATGTTTTTTATTATAAAATGTAGTTTCACGACTTTAGGGACCATAGACTTTGGCACGCTTTTCGGTGCAAAGCGGGTTCAACGACGGACACCGTTTTGACACGAAATTACCGTTTTGACCTTGTGTCTAGAATTGGACTTAAGGACAGACAATCCTAGCTAATTTGACTATTCTGAAAATATTGGTACTGTTTATTTCAGCATTTGAAGACTTCTGCATGTGTTGACTGATTGTAGCTCATTGAGTAGTATAGTATTATTGGTTTCTCCAGCTAAGGACCTCAGGTAAGTGCACTTTCTGATTGCTTTCCGATTCATAGTAGTCTTTTCATTTCATGTCTATACATATATCTTGCTGCTTGTTGACACGCTCGTCACACGGAGTAGTCGGGAGGGGAAATATTTTAGTATACATGTGGACTATCTAGAAATATCCCAATATGTCTAATCTTGCACGATAGCAGCTGCACACGACACGTGCAGTGAGCCGTATTTACCCCCTAGGCGTTCACATGTTGAAACAGATATTTCACACCACATAGGTAGATGTCTTTTATTTTTTCCTTTTACCTTTTCACCGTGCCATGTCATCAGTTTTCTTACTAACTTTCATATTCCATATGCTATTTTCATGTCTTGTTAATTCTATTATGTTTTGTATTGCCGTCGGTTTGTGTACTTGTTTCATTCCTGACTGGAAATCAATATTTTTCAGGTTTAGCCGCTATCACTCTTAATACTGGGGAAGACTTGGATATGCTGAAGACAACCTAGAAATAGAAAACAATTGTACCATTTCATTAATTGTAAATATTGTACTTTCTTTAATTGTAAATGTTGTAATAAATATAGAAATGTGAATGAGCAGCAAATATTATTTCTTGAGCATTATTTCTTGCGGGCTTGACAGCGTTCTACCGTCGACTCTGCGGCGTAGGCTGGCTTGGACACGTCTCGTATCCGAAAAGCGGGTGCGGGTCGTGACAAGTTTTTGTGGTGGCCCATGCAGGTCAGTTTTTGCAAAAGGTTGCGAACTCGTGATGGTACGTTAGTCATACTATTGCGAGCCTGCGCTCAGGAAATGCTCATTCACAACCTAGGATTAAAATGATTTAGAAGAATAACTTGGATAAGGGTCCCTTGTTAATGTGACTAACTGGGTAGTTAAGATTGTCTGATAGGCCATGCAAATTAGATGCAGAGTTGTTAAATTTAGATTGCTTGCCAGATCTTTATAGGTACACTATTACCTTTGATATGACAATATGATCCAATGCAGATATGCTATTCACTTGGTAAGCTAGGCTTACCTAAAATTAAGGCTTTGATATTGCTGAACTGTTTAATTTTCTTTTGCTGTATTAGAGATAAATCTTATATCATAAGTTAGAATTGCTTGTTTTAAATTCTATGTTGCCATAAGGAATTAGTTTAAATTTTCTGATTCTGTTATTTGCATATGAATCTCGAGGTCGATTGATTTGAGATCTTCCCTCCTTCCAAAAATCTCACGTACTTGTATTTCGACTATTTTGACCAACACTGCTATTACGGCCTAGTTTTGTAAGCTTTCCCTTTTATCGAGCTTGATCTGAGACATGTGTTTATTGGGGACGCCCGCTAACATATTATCTAAATCAGAATCATTGTATTATGGTCTGATCAACCATAATGCATTTGGTTCGCCCTTCATCTATTTACCCTACGTGGATTGAGACGTAGATGTCTCTAGGATCTCATCCGCGACTGCTTTTACAATTCCTCTTTAATTATACATTCGCCTTTGAATCACGTAATTGTATTCAGTAACATCTCTCTTGAACTCTTTATTGTTTTTGTCTTTCACTGATTGGAAAGACGAAAACTCATAATTTATAGATAGATACAGAGTATTCCCATAGCTATGATAGTTGTACACGCAAGTGTAGCTACCACTGGCTGGCCTAGTGACTGGAACCTTGCCTTGAGTTACTCGTCCTCCCTTCAACACTAAACATATTATCTTGATCTTCTGGTCATTGGAGTCCGAGAATGATTACGATCTTTCCCTCTTGACCAAATGCCAACCTAGGAGACTACCTATTCTCCAGACACCAAATATTGTGAACCCTAATCATGTGTTTGAAGTTTGGTTTAACTAGAACCCTTGTGACAATAGTCTGGCAGGCTCAACACCAATAGAAGTTCACGACCCAATCGTTAGAAACTTTTTACCTTAGAGTTGGTTACCCCGTCAATAACTCTTGTATACTATGGAGATGTATGTTCGTCTAATTAATTGACCCTGTGTCATTGTACACACTCGTTTTTTTTTTCCATTTATTGAAGAACGACCCTTGACTTGACTTACACCTACCGTATCCGTTACGCCGTGCCTTATTCTTTATTAATAAGAGTCAAGGAATAATATCTGGACTTAGGAATCCTCTTAACCTCTTTATTCCAAAAACCATATCCTAGCTTCTAAGGTGGGTAGAACTGTAAGCCCACTTTTCGTTCTTACATTTTTCTGTTTTATTTTAATTATTTTCACTCTAATTTCTATTATAGATATTGGAGAAAGAAAAGAAGATTTGCAAAAAAATTTAGAAGAGATTTTTCTAGGGTTATCTGAATTACTACTTTATCGAGGGTTATATTAAACTCAAATTACCACTATATTATTTTCGAATATATTGTATTTGTGAAAAATATACAGCCATAAATATCTGAATTATTCTTAACAAATATTTTGATAATTGATTTTATTACAAGGATTATTTAAAGTAATAGGTATTATCTTAGCCAACATTTTATGATTGATTTGGGATATGATTAGGTCAAATCCCTAGATTTCCTTTTCCAGAGTTTCAGAAATTTTAGTCATTCACATATTTTATTTGTTAGGCAGATTTCATCGATACCTTGTTCATGATTGTTTTCCTTAACAAACTTGTTTCAAAATTATAATTGAGAACATTTTAGGACCTTTAGAGTTTCAAACATTTTTTTCCCTATCTTAGTAGTCCTTAAATTCGAGGACGAATTTATTTCTAATGTGGGTAGATTTGTAACTCCTCTTTCCGGATTTTTCAAATTTTCAAAATTTTATTAAGATAATTTTTGTCGAGATTTTCTGATTAACTAGTTTGTCAAAATTCAGTTTTTAATTGAATGTTTAAGAGTGCAAATTGTTTCAAAAAAAAAATATATATGTATCATGGTAGCTTGTCATGAAAATCAAAGTACTCGATTTGTTTTATTGTTTTGATATACTAAGTTGTGGAAGATATCGGTCTTTTAAAACGTTAATTACTTATAAAAAGGGTAATTTAGATTTATACAATTTAAATTATTTCATGATTGTGACTAGAATGATTTTATTTCAACGTTATTTAGTTGAATTTTGAATTTATAAAGAACTAAACTTTTGGTAATATTAAATTATGACTTAAATTTATACTAGTATCATTAATAGATTTTAATTGATATATTTTATGGTGATTGGATAAATTTTGTTGTACTTAAATTATTAGAAAGATTATCTAATCCAATTTTAGATGTCATTTAACTGTTGTAGTAATTAATTGCTTATTTAATTTCGATCTTAAATGTATAGGATTTAAATTAGCAATAGTATCATGTTTATATTTAATCAACTTATTGACTTCGAATTTAAGTGTTACGATTTAAACTATTTGATTATGTTGGATATCGATTTAACATAGTATTATGATTGAACTAGATTTTGTTTTAAAATTGTTATCTGATTCATTAAGTTCATACGTTTTTAAATCACTTGGATTTAGATGGACATCATAATCTGCTAATGTATTCTGATTAGAGTAATCGGAATCCTAATGGTTTAATTGAATCAAAACTAGAATAAATGTTTATCTAATCCAATTGGTGGTCCATATCTAAGTAAGAGTTCCCCATATTCAAGAGAGCTCTTCCTCATTTCTTAAAAACCCTTCCTGAGAACCATCCGTCCTCATAGCATAAGCCAGCATCCGCGGCTATGCTCAGCATTCCCTTCGTCTCATGTTGATGCCTCTTCTACTCGCCACTTCTTCGGCCAACCACCACCATGCTTCACCTACAACCATAACACCATCGACGATCATCGACATCACCATCAGCACGCCACCACCAATATAATCAACACCCCGCTACCATCATCCGTATTCTCGCCACTAATCGAGGTCACGACTGCTGCCACCACTGGCTCCTGCCACCATCACCGTAACTACCACTACAACCATCGCTTCCCCACCACCGTTTCCAGTCCAATCAAACCCTGTACCTCGATAACCCAACCCGTGTCTGGACCCGTGCGTCCGTGTCCAACCCATCTTATTCCACCATTACAATTCCATTACCGTGTCCGTGTCGACAGGCCGACACGGACGTCCCAACAGCCGGCACAAAAGGAAAGGAAGCTAAAGGGAAACTGTCGAACACTCACCGAAGCCGCACGACTCCACCGACCACCCGTCCCGGCCGGAGTCCTCCTAGCCGCCGCGGCTGACCCGACCCTACAGTGATTGATTGAGCCCTCGCAGCCATTTCCAGTCGTGTTGCCTCTGGCTGACTCGAACTCCGGAGCTACCATCCCTGCGACGATAAGCACCACCCTCGTCGCCGTGGATGCGCCAAGATCCATCATGACAGCGGTTGTCCAGAATCGACGAAAAGCCCCGATCCTTCCTCCGCGAGCTCCGCCTATGCGCTGTACGACTCCGACAGCAGTCCTTCCCGCGTTGCCACCGAGCTTTTTCTCTCCTCCACTGATGACCGGCAAGTCATCCTCGGGACGGCGGAGTTGGGGAGCCACCGCACCCTCGAGCCGATGACGGCGCCAGCAGAACCGACCTCGTCTTCCGGGAGCCACGCCACCGCAAGGGGGGGCACATCCGTCGATCTCGTCGATGGCCATCTCGCGAGTACGATAGCAGGGCATCCGCCGCAGTCTTCAACTAAGTGAGCGCTGCTCGTCGGAAGTGAGCCACCGCGACCAGGGAGATCCTCGTGGCGACTGGAAGCCCTCCGCGTCCTTGCGAGCGGTGCACTACGCCGAGATCCGTGGGCAGCCGAGCCCCGACGGTTGACCATGCCGGTCCTTTCCCTCCAGCAGCACGCCGCCGTGGAGCGCCGACCTCTGACGCGCCTCCGAGTCCGCACCGTCTTTCGCGACGCCGCCTTTCACTGCCGAGACCGTGCCGTCCCTTCACCTCCGATCGGACCGTCGTGCGCGTCTCCGGCAGGCGTATCGAGCCATCGCCTCCAGCGATCTCGTGTTCGGTGAGCACTGATCCCTCCCCTCTCTGGATCCCTCTCACTCTTTTCGACTTCTCTCCATTAACCTATTCCCTCTTTCTCCTATTCCTTCCCTCTGTTCAAGAACAGAGTAGCTTCTGCTGACAGCAGAATGAGGAAGCGGGTCCAAGCCCATTGGGCTTGGTCGATTTTAATTTCATTTTGCTGGGCTCAAGGCCCTGCAGTTTTAATAAATAGTTATTTTTGAATTATAGGAAAGTTGGGCTTTGGGTTTTCTTATAGGAATTTTGACGGCATTATAGTTATGTACATATGTTATTTGAGCATGATTATAGGTAAATAGTATACATGGTGTTAAGCCACAAAATATCATGTTTTGGGCCTCATTCTTTTAGTTTAAGTTTTGATCAAATATTGGACTTGGGCCGAGCCCATTAAAGAGTTTTATTTTTTCAGTTATTTCTAGATTTTGATAATTGGGTTATATTGAGATCGGGTTATTAATCATTTTGGGATAACTGTTTCAGAGTTTTAGATGATTTGTAGATAAACTTATTTTAATTGATTTAATATAACTATAGTATTTTCTTTAAATGGATTTTTAAGTATACTTTAAAATCCTACTAACTAAGTATATTTTTAAATATCTCTAATGCTTTCTAATTGGTTTTGTATGAATATTTGTATTAATAAAGTGTATATATAAGCATATTTCGGGTTTATATATATATAAAGTTTATATAGAAGTATATTTTGAGTTTATTCATAAAAACATTTGTAATTACATATGTGGGCTTTTAAACCATTATAAACTATCTTGGGCCTTTATGTTTAATGTTTTTTATTATAAAATGTAGTTTCACGACTTTAGGGACCGTAGACTTTGGCACGCTTTTCGGTGCAAAGCGGGTTCAACGGCGGACACCGTTTTGACACGAAATTACCGTTTTGACCTTGTGTCCAGAATTGGACTTAAGGACAGGCAATCCTAGCTAATTTGACTATTCTGAAAACATTGGTACTGTTTATTTCAGCATTTGGAGACTTCTGCATGTGTTGACTGATTGTGGCTCATTGAGTAGTATAGTATTATTGGTTTCTCCAGCTAAGGACCTCAGGCAAGTGCACTTTCTGATTGCTTTCCGATTCATAGTAGTCTTTTCATTTCATGTCTATACATATATCTTGCTGCTTGTTGACACGCTCGTCACACGGAGTAGTCGGGAGGGGAAATATCTTAGTATACATGTGGACTATCCAGAAATATCCCAATATGTCTAATCTTGCACGATAGCAGCTGCACACGACACGTGCAGTGAGCCGTATTTACCCCTTAGGCGTTCACATGTTGAAACAGATATTTCACACCACATAGGTAGATGTCTTTTATTTTTTCCTTTTACCTTTTCACCGTGCCATGTCATCAGTTTTCTTACTAACTTTCATATTCCATATGCTATTTTCATGTCTTGTTAATTCTATTGTGTTTTGCATTGCCGTCGGTTTGTGTACTTGTTCCATTCCTGACTGAAAACCAACATTTTTCAGGTTTAGCCGCTATCACTCTTAACACTGGGGAAGACTTGGATATGCTGAAGACAACCTAGAAATAGAAAACAATTGTACCATTTCATTAATTGTAAATCTTGTACTTTCTTTAATTGTAAATGTTGTAATAAATATAGAAATGTGAATGAGTAGCAAATATTATTTCTTGAGCATTATTTCTTGCGGGCTTGACAACGTTCTACCGCCGACTCTGCGGCGTAGGCTGGCTTGGACACGTCTCGTATCCGAAAAGCGGGTGCGGGTCGTGACATTTCCACAATAGGTGCATCCTGCCGGGGGTTGCTGGTTCTTCCTTTGTTGTTGTTATTGTTGTTGTCTTGTTGGTGGTGCTGGCCCTCGTATTGCCATAGCGTGAATACGAATGCCAGAAGATGGTGCTGTTATTCGGGGCGCTGCTCCCCCTTCTTCTTCAATCTTATTGTGAGATCTCTTCTGACCTCTAGTCCTTGATATGATCCTCTAGATGGTGATCTCATGCCTCCGGGTTGCCGTCAATACATCATCGAAAGTCTGATAGTTGTGTCCCTCTATCAATTGCAAGAGTTCAAGATGAAACCCTTGCTGAAACCTCATAGCCCTCTGGCTCTCCGTTGCTACCATCTCCGGGGCGAACCTACTCACTCTGCAGAACTCTGCTGTATAAGCATCCACTGTCTTGCCAGCCTACTTGAGGTTGAAAAACTTTTGTTGTAGCTCAAACTGCGCCACAACTCCATAGTACTTCGTTTTGAATCTCGCGGTAAAATCATTCCAAGAAATAGGACGTCTTATGCCCACTTCTTCTGATTCCCACCAATCACGTGCGAGGTCCTGAAGTAACAACTTTACTTGATCCACTCGTTCTTCCGTTGGAACTTTAGCCGCTGTCAGAATGGCCTCGATGTCCTTAAGCCATGCATCCGCTGAAATAGCATATTTCGTGCCTTCGAAATGACGGGGGTTGTACTTACAGAATCTGGTTGACGCCCCTGAATCAGTCCTCACTCCTCTTTCCAACGCTGTCGGCAATCCTTGGTTGAGTAATACATTTTGCTCTTACAGCTGAGTATGCATGTGTTGCTGGGCTAACATCTGATGTTGCTGAGTAGCCATCATCCCTCTTATGATTTTCGGAAGGGCTGGTGTGTCTACTGCCACAGGGGTAGGCGGAATTGTTGGTGGTATTGGAACCTCCGGATACTGCGGTCCAGCTGTTGGTTCCACTATCACCTCTTCTTGGATGTTCTCTTGAGGTAGTACCAGCCTTTGTGGCTGACCAACATGGTCATGTTGTTCGTGTTGCCCTTGTTGTTGCTGTCCAGCTCTGACAAATACGGACGAGGAGCCCCTAAGAAAAGGGACAAAAGAACAATCAAACGACCGGACAGGAAAGATCAATGAAGTCAAAGGATACCGGAATGTCAAGCTAGGGTCGAGAGTAACGAATCATGAGATCAATGGGAAACATGTATGATTGAGACATCCTATAAATCAAAACACCCCACAATATAAAATCAGACCTACATGTGCCACCACTAAAACCTAGTCACGCCCCAGATCCAGAATACCGGAGAGCGGGGGAATGACTCAGCCAGCTACGTATTACAGGTAGATGAATACCATATAATACGATCAATACTGTCTACAAGACAAGGGGGTGCATACTACATACAAGTCTCACTAGGTTTACTCAACCTCTATTGTCTCAATCATTCAACGAAAAGCAGTAAGTAGAGAACATGTAAGAATAATCAGTACGGCGTCCCAAATGCTCAGTCAAATTGTTCTTGAGATCTGGCTTTACAATAGCCAGATGATATAACAAGGTATACACAATCGTTATCAGCTGTCGTCTGACTTAGTTACAATTATGTAAAAGTAAGTGCAAGACAGTCCGACTAACATGTCAGTGCCAAGCGACAAAAGTAAAGTAAGTAGCAAAACGAACAGGGAAGCAAGGAACCTACTCGTGTCCTCCTGCGATTATCCCTCTAGTATTGACCATCTTGGGAGTGGAAGTAAGCTGAGTCCTTGGGAGCTGGCTCTAAATCTGGCCATGCAAAACCAGAGAGGTTAGTCCTCAAATAGCAAGTACCATAAGGGAGCATGACATGAAGAATTAGAACCAGTGATAAGAGTTAAGAATATGATAAATAAGTCTCTGCTTGCTACTGGTATTCACACAACATTACGACACTTCAAGCCAACTTTCCAACCAAACAGGGATAGAAGTTGACCCGTCATGTCCTGACATTCTGATCATCTTAGTAGTCAATAGAGTAGGTACAGTACACAAAAAAATTAATTTAAACGACAATACAAACTACTACGGCTTGCTAACTGTAAGTTCCAAGTTGCCCTGAAAATATACAATAAAGGATTCCTCAGTTCTTACTATGTACGAGCAAGGCTAGTCTATCCAATAATCAATTGCGCCAATCATGAATTAGATGTGTCCCAACGGGACGCCTGTCATCAATATACAAAAAATATAAACAGATACCACTCCTTGTCCGTATGGCAGATTTGCGGTATCCGTAGGAACCAGCTGGCATGTCGGGGCACCAATTGTTCCAAGATGGTTGTCATGTAAGAACTCGGGAATCCATTCTCTCCATGCAATAGTTATTTTATTTAACTTAATAGTCCATATGTTAATTGAAATCTCTTGTCGTAGATCATGATCATTCTGAATGAGTACTTCCGTACAGAGTACGATATGCATAACTCTACAACGATGTCCGTACGGTTAGGTTGTAGGTCTTATATAGCGTAATACAATAATCAAACCTAGCCACGGGATAATCATACCTTGACTGTAAGGTACACATGCTGCTTTTGTAGAAAGAAGTTAAAGTCAGCACGTGTCCATATGCCAATGTTCGGGATTGGCTAGTCGATCGCAATGGTCCATGGTTCATACATGAACGTGTCTCATTCAATTCAATAAGGCGACTATCCAGTCTTTTAGTTCCAACTAGGAACGCATGATCAATTATTTAGTCAAGGTAACAATCAAAGTCAATTCGTGACAAGGCATGAAAGTCAAACTAGTATTTAGTATGGTCGAGTCTATAACTCTCAGGACTAAGTACCAGTGATACGGGATACCAACAAGCCAGTCAAGATACGGGGCACACACCACACAATAATATGTATTAAAACACTAACATGCATCAAGTGGCGCAATCCAGCAAAATGTGCGAGATAAGACGAAAGCTCGAATTCGACGAATCGTGCGGGATAAGACAGATGGCACGAATTCATCATGCGGTTGCGGGACTCATGCGGTCCGTAGAACTGCAAGCGGTCCGTCGGAGCAAGCCAGTCCGCAGGACCAAAGGAGCCAGGAACTCATGCGGCCAAACTGCATGCGGCCAAAGACTCATGTGGCCAAAGACTGCATGCGGCCAAAGACTCATGCGGCCAAACTGCTTGCGGCCAAACTCTTGCGGCCAAAGACTACATGCGACCAAAGACTCATACGACCAAACTGCATGCGGCCAGACTCATGCGGCCAAAAACTGCATGCGACAAAAGACTCATGCGGCCAAATTGTATGCGACGAAACTGCATGCGGCCAAACTCATGCAGCCAGACACATGCGGCCAAAGATTGTATACGGCCAAACTGCATGCGGCCAGACTCATGCGGCCAGACTCATGCGGCCAAACTGCATGTGGCCAGACTCATGCGGCCAAAGACTATATGCGGCCAAAGACTCATGCGGCCAAACTGCATACGGCCAGACTCATGTGGCCAGACTGCTCATCTTCTCCAAAATTCGAGAAAGATAGACAAGGAACCTATGAACTTCAAACTTGCATAACTCGGTGAAAACAAAATAAAATCTAACTTTTCAAATATCAAATTTAGGTAAAATGAAAGGCTCTACCACATGGAACAACTAGATTTTGAAAACAAGCAAGTTTGATAGATCAAAACTAAGGAAAACGCATAAAATCTAAAACTTAAAATCTAGATCTACACACAACCATCCATGAAAATAAAAAACTTCAAGACCTAAACTCGTACAGAAAGAGAAAAGGAACAACATGGACAAAAAAATAAATAGGGATGCATGAAATCCCTCACGGTGTGCAAGATGTACTTGCCTCTCCAAATTGGGTTCGAATTTTGGTGGAGGGAATGAAATGAAAGTTTGTGAGGAGAGAGGAAAGAAAAGGTGTAAAAATATCAAGTCAAGTTTGATCTCCACCACCCATTCCTTCCTCATACAATCTAGGCCATCCACCCCTTATCATGATGAACCAAACCAAACCAAGTTGGTTCAACATGAACTGAAAAAAACCAAGAGCTAAGCAAAAGCAAAAAATAAAATACAAAAAAATATTTAGCATGTAATTAAAGGAATTAAATACAAAATAAATACATGATAAATACTAAATAAATATAGTCAAGTAGTACACGTATTAAAAATATGTATCCCGGGAACAGGGAGTGACACGCTATTTAGAAACGGGGCGTGACACGTCTTTTAGTGGTGGCCTATACATATCCGCTAAGAATGGAAAATCTAGGATAAGGGGGGTAGGTTAAGGTTAATAAAAAGGTATTAGGAATTTATATAGGTTAAAAACCTTGATTTTAATCACACCCTAGAGATTTTCTTGAAAATTACCCGAGGATAGGCAGTATCGAATGGTTGAATGTAGACTGATTTCGAAAATTTAAGATTTTAAAGTTGCTTTACTTTTACCTGTCGTTTTCAAAATTTTATACATACGT
The DNA here is from genome assembly GCA_029216955.1 of Iris pallida. Classification (NCBI taxonomy): domain Eukaryota; kingdom Viridiplantae; phylum Streptophyta; class Magnoliopsida; order Asparagales; family Iridaceae; genus Iris; species Iris pallida. Next base: position 16,864,851 of record JANAVB010029620.1, read on the forward strand.
CGGCACTTATTGTCATTAAAAATTATATTTGAGGATTATGATGGGTGTAGGTTATGGACCTGTTCCTAACCAGCTTGCTCTGGGATGGGAGTGACTACACTCTTTATTTATATCAGCAAACGGTAAGGGAACGATAGGGGTTAGCAGATTGGTATAATATACCAGTGTATGAGATAAACTATGGTGTTCAACGGCCTGTTGTAAGAGACGTAGAGGATGGGGGCAGAAGTATATCATGTAAGGGAGATCCAATATATATATGATCGAGATCCAAACTACATATACTCTTACTCCAAGGTAGAAGGCTACGAAGGGACATATAATGACTGAGAAGAACACTATCCAGAAGCTACAATTCTTCAAAGTGAACGTGTGTTTCTTTGTGCTGGGAGCTCTTGTATATAGACTAAGGGTAGTGTGTCCATGTTTTATGCAGATAGAAGGGCATATTTTGTTTGTTGTACTGCATTTTGTAAAGACAACAGATGTACATAGAAGTCAAGTGTAGGAGGGACAACTATATAAGTAGCGGTGTATGTAAATACCTAGTGAAGCTAACAGCATGTTGTATCATTTTGATAATAGTAAATGAATATGCTGTTCTTTACTCTTTTGAAAATTTACGTGCTCTTTGATGTTGAAAATTCTTGAATCTCTGAGATATAAGATACTCTGATATTTTGTATCTCTCAAATCAAAAATTGAGAAAGCTACTTTATCAAATCTTCCATTTGAATCCAAAACTATTTTCTGAAAATTTCCATCTTTGAATTAATCAGGAAATGGACAGTTCAAATGATCCTCATTCATCCACTCCTACCACCCAAGCTGATCAAGACACTCCAGATGTCTATCAATTACTACGACAAATCCTGAAAAGCCATAGTTAGCAGGCTAATACAGCACAAGCAATGAATGCTGCACTAATAGAACAACTGCGAGCTCTACCAAAACCTAAGAAGAAATCGGTAGCTGATTATTGTTGGCCCATTACATGGTCACACCCGATTTTAATAATCGACATGAACTTAAGTCAATACACAAAATATACGAACTGCTGCTAATCATTCCAGGAATAATATCAACAAGCGTACTACTGCATAATCAAGCATGTAAATCATCAGTCTGAAGCTTACTTTCATTGGAATCCAGTCCGAGTCATTTTATAATTTATTATGTATTTTATCTTTATTGAGTCTAGGATATAAATTGTAGGGGTGCAACTCGAGCGGGCTAAACCTGAACCCGATTGGGTAAACCCGTTAATGGGTTGGGTTAGGGTTGAAGATATTCGGGTTCGGGCTTGGGCTCGGGTTAAAATATTTAAACCCGATCAAAAATCGGGTTGGGCTTGGGTTCATGTGTTGGGTAACCCGAAGAACCCTAAACCCGACATACATATAATTTATATATATTGTTTCATACTACTTAAATAAAAAGTTTAAACTATAATTTTTTTCACCCGAACACTTCAATTCCTTGTCCTAAATCTCATTTCAATTTTATTTTGTAATGATTGAGGCTTGATTGCTATTTGATTATGCATTTGATATTACTTTTGTTTAAAATTATTTTAAATATTATATTAGAGTCCGATAAACCCGACCCAACCCGAGCCCAACCCGATCCCTCCGGACTTGGTTTTGGGCTTCATATGTTGAACCCGAAGTCGGGTTGGGCTTGGGCTTTGGCTAGGCTTATGATTTATCGGGTTGGGCTCGGGTTGACCTCAAACCCGACCCAACCCGCCCGAGTTGCACCCCTAATAAATTGTAAGATCGACTGGGTAATACTGGCTTAGGTTAATCTTAGTCCACTTTTCTATAAAGCCTACCTATTCATATTCCATCCACCAAAAAGTTCAATTCCATTTTTGCAACAGATTTTGAAAAATGTTTAATATTTTTCCTAGACAGAACTCAAACCGAGTTTGGCTTGAGTTCGGTCTGTTTAAAATTCAAATATTTGTTGCCTCTAAATCTGCATGCAACGTTCATATGCAAAATCTTTGCATCAAAACTCTGCCAGAACTCTGCCCAAGTTCGGTCCTAGAAAACACCTATAAATAGAAGAGAATTTCTCATTCCAAATTACTCATTCATTCTTCATCTTCTCTTCTCTATTCAATAAGTGTTTTCACCCGATCAAAAGTTTTTATATCATACCTACACTCCTCTTATCCAAAAGTCAGTAATATCTATTTTCGATCTAGAGTCTTTTGGTATTCAAGAGTTGTAAAGAGGTTGTTCAAAGTACAGAAATTATCTCTGTTGTGGAGCCGGTCGTACGCTCGTCACCAAGCACGGTGTTGTGAAGTTGGTCGTACACTTGTCATCAAGTACGATATTGTAAGGGACTGCAAGCTCTCAATTAGCTTGTGCCTTAGTGGATTAACATCGAGTAAGAGTACTCGAGACTGGATTAGTCCTCTTAGAGGGATACCAGTATACATCACTGTGTCACTGAGTTTGATCTCTCTATTGTTTGCGAAAATAAAAGTTGATCTTTATTTCAACAAACTTTGTAAAGAAGATTACAAGAATTCTGGGAAAGTATAACTATAGGAATCCGATCTAAAGACGATCGCTTTATCTCTTGGACGATGTGAACTTTGAAGATGGTAGCCTCTAAAGATTACAGCAGTACTTTGGCAAGAACTCCTGATCTCTGGTGATGATCTCTGATCTCTGTGTGTATGTATGATCCCCTTTAGGAAGGACTTGAAACTCTATTTATAGAGTTCTGGAAATAACTACTTTTTAGTTATTCTGGACTGCGCAAGATGGATTGCGCTGCATTGGACCGCACAGACATCAGACTGCGCTGGCAGTTACTTGATCGTAGGCCAACTGTATTAGAGACATGGCATTATTTGATTGAAATATGCATGATCGTGTACAGATGGTTACCACGTAATGAGTCATTGATGGCATGAAGGCCACGTGTACTTTGTCAGTTGATGGAGTGCGCCACCTGAATTGTGCTGGCTTCAGATTGCGCTGGGATGGACCGTACTGGGCTAGATTACGCTGCAGACAGATTATGCTTGTCACCCCCCAGTTTCCAAAAATAGGGGTATTTTTGTCTTTTTTATTTTTTAGATTATTTTGAAATTATTTATTTATTTATTGTAATATTTTGGGGTTATTTGAGTCGGGTTCAAATTTCAGCTCAATCCGACTTGAAACGGGGACCCGGAGTAGTTTTGACCCTAGTGGACCCACACACTAGTTAGCCATGGCCCACATGTCATTTATTTTAGTTAGTGACTAGGCTAATTTATTTGGATTAGGATTAATTAGATTAGCGTGTTAGAATGACCAAACTAGTCCCCGACTTAAACCCCCTTTTTAATGTATTGTTAATAGGCTAGAGGGGGGTAATTTTGGCATTGCAAATATGGACCATAATAGCCCATAGTGGCCGGCCACCACTAGAGGGGATAGGCATGAGCCCCTTTGATATTTCCGATTCTTTTCCATCTCATTTTCTCTCTCTTGTTCTTCCCCAAATTTCTAGAGAGCATCCCTACCATTCTCATCTCCAAATCAACCCCTCCTTCCACCAAATCTTCTTCTTTCCTTCTCTACTCCATGAAAGAAAGGTGCTAGCCAAGTTTGGAAGGATTCAGAGCTCGTTCGTGTCCATTTGGAATCTCTACGTGTCGGAAGACTTTTTCCTTTGAATCTCTCTCCCGGAAGGTATAACCTCTCCTCTAAACCATTCCTACATGCATATAGATCTATTTTTGACCTATAGGAATAACCCCCATGGTTGTGTGTCCATTTGAGTCCATTTCGTGTCCATTTGGGCACTTGTAGAGGTGTCCTATGTATAGGATCGTGTCCTAATGGGAAAACCCCTATTTGGACACATGGGGAATTATTTATATATTGATTTTGTATTGTTCTAATATTTATTCCAGATTTTACTATGTGTTTAGATTGAGTTTTCCTGTGTATCATAGTGTATCATATTACCTATATCAATATATGTATATATATGGTGATATATATATTTTTTGATATATATATTAATCTCTCTCTCTCTCTCTCTATATATATGTATATATATGATATGGTTTATATATATGTGAATATATATATTATGGTATATATGTGTGTGTTCTTGTGTTGTGGATATGGTTATGTGGTTCGGCCAAGGGGGAGAGTTTGGGTTGTGTGTGGATGTGCATAGCAGGTATTTGATTAAATGGATGATATGGAGTGGTGGTTTGAGAGCTTGTGTATGTGTTATATAGAGAGAATGGAGTGTGAGTAGAGTGGTAGTGATTTGGGGAGGGAATCCTGCTGCTAACAGTAGCAGGACAGTAGCAATTCCAGGCCATGATCGCCCACACGGCCTTCCAATTTTAGTCCTAGAGACACCACAAATACCTGTCCAGATTTCTTCATCATTTGCTATCCTGTTTTCCTGTCCACATAACCCCCACATCCTGTCCTTTGCAGCCCCTATATCAGTGCCATACCTGTCCATACAAGGCCCCATATCTGTCCCTAACAGTCATTGAAACAGACCATGTTGGCTGTCCCTATGACACCCCCATGGCAATCACATTCCTGTCCCTAACATCCTATAAACAGACCCCAAAACAAGTCCCTAACCCAGCCTTAGAACAGCCCATCTAGGCAGCTAATGACAGTCCTAAACCATGACATTCCAGTCCCTTTGGACAGTCCCCACAGTCCATTTTTTAGCCACATGTTGGCTGTCCCCTTTCATCCAAATCAGTCCAGACTTTGCCCCTTAACACCACTCCTTTTGAGTCCTAAAACACCCCAAAAATAGGTCCTAAATTCAGTCCCTACATGGTTGTCCATGTTCAGCCATTCACCATCACTTGACATGCCCCATAGGCAGCCTTGTTTCAGCCATAACCTGTCCACATATCACCATATGGCAGCCCCTATATATGGCCTACAACCTGTCATCAATGGCCCCCTTGTCCAGTCCAATGTTTAGCCTATAGGCAGGCCTCATATCAGCACCCATCCAGTTCCCTTGGCTCTTCCCATGACACCCCATGGACAGTCTTGCATATCAGCCTAAACTCAGCATTGTATCACTCAATTTCAGTCCATAAAACCCCATGTATTAGCCTCATTGACCTGTCCCAAAATTATGTCCTTGACTGTCCTTAAGCACCCTCTAGTGCATCCCATTTGGCCCTTAATTCCAGTCCCCAAGTCCACACAAGATCATCCCAATATAGCCCCTTCCAAGCACACAAATCAGTCCACTTAATACCCCATTGAACCCACACATTAGCCTATATATTTGTGTCCCATTGTATTTGAGTGTGTGTGTGTAAGATTAGTGTGTGTTTGTGGCCTTATATTTGAGTGTATGTGTGAGTCTATATAGGAGAACCTATATGAGTTTAGATATATGGTTATATATATGAGTTAGTGAGTGTGAGTCTAGATATGGATATATAGTGAGCCTATATATATAGCTATTAGCCTATAGGTGTGAGCATGAGTGTTAGCCTATGTGAACATATAGGTAAGAGCCTATTGTGAACCATAGTGAGTGAGTGAGTGATGAGTTTGGGTATGTGAGTGTTTAGAAGATGTGAGAATGGTGCAAGGTAAGGTAATGGGTAAATGGTTGACATGTGGTCTAAGATGACTTAGATAACCTAGATACTAGGTTTTCTTGGTAGGTAATATTAGTATAGGATAGTATCTAGCTATCCTAGGGAACCTAGGCTAGTATTCCTAGGTTAGAGTGGTATTGGACAAGGTATTAGTATTTACCTTGGTAAGAAAATATAGATAATGCCTAGAAATATGATATTTGAGTTTGGAGTCTAAGATAGAGTTAGAACTTGATTTCCTTGGTTGGTAATGATCAAATATAGTGCTCATAGACTAGTTTTGACGTCGGTTGACCATTTTGACCAAAAGTTAATAAAAGTCAACCGAGAGTCAAACTTAGCCTTAAGCGACTAGATTTGACCGGAACCAAACCAGAGTTGACCAGTTGACTGAAAGTCAACAGTTGGTCAACATGTGACTTATTTGACCTAGGGTTGACTCCGTGTTGACCAGAGTTGACTTTTGACCAAAAGTCAACTGTAAGTCAATCATTGTCCCAAATTGACCTAGTTTGACTTGGATTGATTTCCTGTGACCTTGTTTGACCTTGATTGTCCTAGTGTGACCCAGTTTGGCCTAGTATGACCTAGTATGACCTAATTTAGCTTGGTGTGACTTAGGTTTGACCTAGATTAACCTAGAATTCATTTAGAATGCATTGTAATGCATCTTATTATCATTTTTGGACTCATAGTGACTTGTACTGTTCTATAGGAGACAGACACCACTCCTCGAACAGTATATTCTCTTCAGATACTCAGGCTATCAGGTGAGTACATTCTTTAACCATTTTATACTTGTCTGGATTTACATTCTTGCTCTAGATTACTGTACTTGATGCTGACACAATTGTTATCACGGATTGGTACTATACGGATCTCCTTTCGGGATGTTATCCCCTTGTATTCACTAGATACATATTGTGATGTGCGTTTTACTTCCATATTGTATTTATTGAATACCTATATCCTTGTATACTCCTTGTGCATATTGTACTCTCAGTATCACATGAGTCCCAGGGATAGACCATTGTACACTATTGTATAACATTGTACAACTATTGTATAATATTATACATTTATTGTATAATATTGTACATCCATTGTATAACATTGTATACTATTGTGCAAGATAACATAACTGGAGAGGATCCTTGTGTATTGATTGGGGAGGGGGAGTAGAATTGGTTATGTACTCAAATCCTATTGTACAACATTGTATAACTGTTGTATATGTCTATTGTATACCCACGTACAATAGAGTTACCATTGCATTTTCCTAGACCGTTTACATAACCATATTGTACTCTAAATCACAGTTGGCATACAGTTCTTACTTATCATATTTAGATATTTCCTGTTATCAAATCTCTACTGTTTTCATATACTTCTTTCTTTCAGCGTTTCATGTACCTTACTCTATTGCATGCTTTATATTTCCTAACATGATATGAACTGCGTGGGATGTTTTGTGCTCGCTCTTGTCCTGACTGGACCTGTTGAAAATATTATAGAGGATGAGGATGAGGCCCGCGTAGACACTTACTATGGGACAGCTGTAGATGACTCGTGTGACCCAGATTTCCATCCTGATCCACTAGCTTAGAGATTGAGGCTCCCTAGTCTAGGTTTACTATTTGTCTTTGAGATCTAGATTGTATATATATTATTTCATTTTCAGTAGTGAGACTTTTATTCTGGATGATGTTGAGATGTTATTTTAGACACTTAGACTCTCTGGTTGTGATGTACATTCTTTTATTCCAGTATTTATCTATCTATCTTTTTATCTTATCATTCTGCCTTAGATGTGATTGAGACTGTATATTGCTATGTCACCTCCATTCGGAGTGTATATACTGTACAGGTACCTTTATATTGTTAGATGATTGACCTAGGACAGCGTTCTACCGTAGACACTGCGGCGTAGGCTGGGCGTTGTTACGTTCTCGTACCCTTACAGTGGGTGCGGGTCGTGACAGTGCTGTATGTACAGCTATCCTCGAGCGCTGTGCTACACGATAAACGAACAGTTTCCTCGTTCTCTGTGCTGTCAGTTGTCAGAAGATCTGATTCTCTGTCAGGTAATGATGACGAGGCCACGTCAGCTCGCGCACTTGGATGAGTGCGCAGTTCAGCATGCACAATCGAATTGTTGTGCAATCTGTCTTCTGTGCAGTTCACTTGAAGGATGTATAATTTGATTTTGATGACTTTGTTGATGGGTGCAACTTGATTTTTAGGACCTATATCTATCTCTTGCTATATTTATTTATTGTCTCTTACTTACTGCCATAATTATCTATTTAATTTTTAAATTAGTGATTGTTTTCTGCTGCACTCGCACTCACTCTATTCACCCCCTTTAGAGGTGCTCAACGGTCCAACAATTGGTATCAGAGCAGGTTATATTCTAATATAACAAATCTCAGAGAGTATGTATGGCAGCCGTAAAATTAATATCCAACGGTGAAGGACAATCCACAAATAGACCCCCACTATTTGATGGTACAAATTATACCTACTGGAAAACACGGATGACTTTCTTTTAAAGTCTCTTGACTTTGATCTTTGGTCTATAGTTGTTGACGGTTATAAGAAACCGGCACCTACAGTAGTTGATGGCAAGCTTGTAGACAAGCCTCATGATAAATATACAAAGGCTGAAAAAGCAAAGGCTAGTCTAGATGCTCGTGCCATCAACGCACTATTCTGTGCAATTGATAAAATAGAATTCAACAGAGTTTCAACCTGTAAAACGTCTCAAGAGATTTGGAAACTTCTTGAGGTAACTCATGAAGGTACTTCCCAAGTGAAGGAATCCAAAATCAGTAGATTAACACAGGAGTATGAATCTTTTAAGATAAAATCCGATGAGTCAATTACACAGATATTTACACATTTTCTTGATATTACTAATCCTTTGCAATCTCTTGCTAAGGATTACAGTAATCATGAGAAGATCAGAAAAGTGCTACGGGCTCTAACCAAGAACTGGAACCCGAAAGCAACAGTAATCATTGAAGGAAATGATCTCACCACCATGTCTCTGGAAACACTGATAGGCAAGCTCATGACCCATGAGCTTGATCTACAAGAGTTTGAAGAAGCAACCCCAAAAGGAAAGTCTATCGCCTTCAAAGCTTAAGCCAGAAAATCTACACGCAATGATTCTGAGGAAGAATCATCAAGTGGTGATGAATAAGCCCTACTAGTGAAGAACTTCAAAAAATTCCAAAAATTTGTGAAATCAAACAGAAGGAAGAGAGATATCCAAGAAAGCAATGAAGATGAAACAATATGCTTTGGATGCAAGAAAGCAGGGCACATGAAGAAGGACTGTCCAATTTCGAAGAAAAGCAGTCCATACGATAGATCAAGATCAAGCAGAAAAGCAACAACCAGTCGAAAGTATGCTAACACAAGTATCTAGCATGAAAGTGATGCCAGTAACATAGAGGAAGAAGACAGACCTTGCGAAAATACTAATGTCTGTCTTATGGCTTTTGATAAGGTATCCTCAAACCCTTTGTATGATGACTTTACTTTCGATGAATTAGAAAATGCCTTTAGTGAACTACTTAAAGAACACAGAACTGTGCTCGACAAGTATAAGCAATCTCGAAAAGAGATTAAGGCATACACAACCGAGATAGCTAGACTGTCCAGTCTTATTGAAGACATTAAAGAGACATCTACTACCTTTTAACACGGAAGAGATAGCCAAACTCAAAATAGACTATCATGAGGCTTTTCTTAAAGTTGATAAGAAAGAAAGAGACTATGTCAAAATACAAGAGTTATATGACATAGAGAAGAAGAAGCACTTAGTCACTGAACAAAGACTCTCATACATGACTACTAAATATGAAGAATCTGTGGCAGTTTCTAAAAAGTTAGAAATCAAGTTAGGCAAACAGGCAATACCTGTAACATAGCCTAAGTTTAATCCTAATGTTAAGCATACACCTAAGAGGACTAAAACTCAGAAAGCACGAAAGAAACACGATTATCACCATGCTTTCACTTATAGATTTTCAAAGAAACCAAATAAGCATGTCAACACAGTTTCAACTACCACTGTTTCTAAACTCACTTTCACATATTGTGGTACTCATGGACACATATCACAGTATTGTTTAGCAAGGAAACTTGTTGACAATCGCACTTTATTTTGGAGACCTAAGACTAATCAATATGGACCCTTCAGTAAATGGGTACCAAAGGATTTATCTACTTGTTTTGTAGGTGGATCCTCAACCCTTTCATGCTAAAAGCAAGTGGATCCTCGATAGCAGATATTTGCGGCATATGACTGGTGATGTATCTTTGTTCGCCATGCTATCAATGAAGAAAGAAGGATACGTCTCCTTCGAAAATAATCTGAGAGGTAATATCATTGGCAATGGCACTGTTGGTATATCTCCTTATCCTGTAATAAAAGACGTTTGTCTAGTTACAGAATTGAAACATAACCTACTAAGCATAAGTCATTTGGCTGATAATGGTTATGGTATCAACTTTGTAAAAGACAAATATACCATATGATTTGTCATCTGGTAATCCCATATATGAAGGGATTAGATAAGACAATATTTATGTTTTTTTTGGAGAGTACTAATAATGCAGGAAGATGCCTAGTAGCTAATTTAGATGAAAGCTGGCTATGGCATGTGAGACTAGGGCATACAAATATGGACACTATCTCACGACTGAGCACTAAGAAGTTGATAAAAGGACTCCCCGAGATTCCATTCAAGAGAGATATGGTATGTGCTGACTGTGAAAAGAACAAAGCACATAGGTCTAGATTTAAATCTATCAATGCTGTAAGTACTTCTAGACCTTTGCAGTTGATACATATGGATTTATTTGGTCTTAGTAGAGTCGCTAGTCTTGGCGGTAAGCTCTACGCTTTTGTTATTGTTGATGATTTCTCTTGTTTTACTTGGGTTTATTTTTTTATCAAACAAAAGTGATGCTATTTTTGAATTTAAGATATTTTACAAAAATATACAAAATGAAAAAGGCTTCATGATTACTAGTATCAGAAGTGATCATGGTGGCGAATTCATAAATACTGATTTCAAAAAGTTTTATGATGATAGTGGGTACTACCACGAATTTTTTTGTCCTAGAACTCCTCAACAGAATGGTATCATGGAGCGAAAGAACCGTACTCTAAGCAAAATGGCTAGAGTCATGCTGAATCGGCATAATCTTCCTAAATACTTTTGGGCAGAAGCTGTTAGCACAGCCTGTCATATTTTAAATATGGTGTTAATTTGACCTATCTTGAAGAAAATACCATATGAACTTTGGTTTGGAAGGATTTCAAACATTTCTTATTTTAAAGTTTTTGGATGTCGCTGTTTTATCCTGAACACCAAGGACAACTTGGGTAAGTTCGACTCTAAAGCAGATGAAGAAATATTTCTCGGATATGCTGCTAAGAGTAAGGGATATATAATTTTCAATAAAAGGTCTATGATTGTTGAAAAATCTATTAACGTTACTTTTGATGAGCTCAATCGTTACAGATCTAGCGATAGTGATGATGAAGGTGTACAAGCAAAAACCGATAAGAGTCCTGTAGAAGATCTGGCTCATAAATTTGAATCATTAAAGTTCTTACCAGATCATCCAGAGACACTCATTATAGGTGATGTATCAAAAGGTGTAAGTACACGCTCCTCTCATAGAGATTCTAAAATAGCAGAAATGTAGCTTTCATTTCTCAAATAGAACCTAAGAATATAGAAGATGCCTTTACTGATGAGTTTTGGATTAATGCCATGCAAGAGGAACTAAATCAATTTGAGAGAAACCAAGTTTGGAAACTCGTTCCTAAACCTATTGGTCAATCGATAATTGGTACCAAATGGGTGTTTCGAAATAAACTTAGTGAAGATGGACAAGTTCTACGCAACAAAGCACGTCTAGTGGCACAAGATTATAATCAAGAAGAAGATATTGATTATGACGAGACATATGCTCATGTTGCTAGACTAGAAGCTATCCGCATGTTTTGTACATTTGCATGTTTTAATGATTTTAAATTATTTCAAATAGACGTGAAAAGTGTATTTTTGAACGAATTTCTAAAAGAAAAAGTTTTTGCGAAACAACCCCTGGCTTTAAAGATTTTCAAAAACCTGATCACGTCTTCAAGCTTAAGAAAGCACTCTATGGACTCAAACAGGCACCTCGTGCTTGTATGAACGCCTAAGTGCCTTCTTACTTGATAATAGTTTTTCAAAACGAAGAGTTGATACAACTTTGTTTATCAAATCTTTAAATGATGACATTCTTCTTGTGCAAATATACATTGATGACATTATATTCAGTTCTACTAATGAAAAACTTTGTCAAGAGTTTGCTAAGTATACGCAGAGTGAATTTGAGATGAGTATGATGGAAGAGCTGAGCTTCTTCCTAGGACTCCAGATCAAACAATACTCAAAGGGAACATTCATCAATCAAGCCAAGTATACGAAGGACATACTAAAAATGTACGATTTTGATAATATAAAGCCTATCAGAACTCTAATGGCTACATCCACAAAGCTTGATACTGATGAAAGTGGCAAACCTGTCGACCTGCGCAAGTATCGAGGAATGATTTGTAGCTTATTATATTTAACTGCTAGTCGCCCTGATATTATCTTCAGTATTTGTATCTATGCACGATACCAGGCAAATCCTAAGGAATCACACCTAAGTGCCGTTAAGCGTATCTTCCGATACCTTAAGGGAACTTCTATAGTCGGCTTGTGGTATCCTAAAACCAAATCCTTTGACCTGGTAGGTTACTCGGATACAGATTTTGTAGGATGCAAAGTAGACCGTAAAAGTACCAGCGGTACATGTCATTTTCTTGAAAAGGACTTAGTCTCATGGTTTAGCAATAAACAAAATTCTGTAGCATTATCAACTACTGAGGCTGAGTATATCGCTGCAGGACGTTGTTGTGCTCAAATTTTGTGGATGAAGCAAATCCTAGAAGACTACAATCTGTACTACACTAAGATTTCCATTTATTGTGATAATACTAGCACTATTAACCTGACTAAGAATCCTGTATGTCACTCACACATAAAACACATTGAGATTCGTCATCATTTTTTACGTGATCACCAACAACACGGGGATATCTGCCTAGAGTTTATTGACACAGATCATCAACTAGCAGATATTTTCACAAAGCCACTAGCTGAAGACCGATTTAATATTATGAGGCGAGAGCTCGGCATACTTGAATTTTCAGATTCATAGTGTAGTATGTTTATTAAATTTAAAAAATCTTTATTTAAAAATTAGGTTATGTTTTCTCCATTTTTTCTCACCACAAAATCTAGAATTACCCTCTATTATTCCCAAGAGCTCTTTCTCCTTCTTTCTTTCAAGCTTCTCAGAAGTTTAAGTGGGCTGTTCCTCTCCTTCTTCTTCCTCCTTTTTAAGGTACTCCATTATCTCCTTCCTCTCATCTATGGCACCCAAGAGCCAGAAGAGAAAGGTTGATTCCTCACATGCAAGATCTTACTCTTCTGACTACATCCCCACTAATGTATTTAGTCCAGCTAGACCCATAGGATCCGATGATTTTGATTCCGGTCTTTTTTTTACAAGGAATTTTTGGACATTTGGTTTGATTCCTTTTCTGGTCGTAGAATATGTGCTGGAGCATGTGTAAACTTCACTATATTTTCTGAATATGCTTCCACATTCGACCGTCTCGGCTTCCGTGACTTTTTTGAAGTAGCCGAAAATATCAATGATAACGCTGTCCATATGTTTTACTGCAACCTGCAAGTAAAACTTAACGAAAATTTTTATTCTTGCGTTGCTGGGCAAGAACTAGAATTTATCGCCACCAACATCAGTGAATACTTTCATGTTCCTGATATAGGTAAAGTATTAGTGGATATCCATCACATCTAATTCCCTGAAGGTGTCACTCTTGATTCCTTCAAAGAACTTCTGTGCCATCCCAGACCTGTTCCTAGAAGAGTCTATTCTAAACATCTCAACTAAAACTTCTATGAACTACATAGGTTTGTATTCTTTGTTCTTTTCCGAAGAAGGGATCCTCTGATGAGATTACCTTCTTGGAGTTATCCGCCATGTATCACATTCACTTTGGCATTCCATTTTCTGTTCCCAAGACCATGATGGCTTGGATGCTGAACTGCAGAAATGCAGGACGCAACCTCGTCTATCCCTTGCATTTGGCCTCTATCTTTCGAAGGTTTGAAATCGATCTTCAAAACTATTCTTATTCCTCCACAGCCATAGAGCTTAGTAGGTCTAGGCTATACCCTACTCCTCCTCTGCCTCATGGTGCTGAGCCTGTTCCAGATGCTGACCCTGAGGCTCCTCCTCCTGAAGCTGCTGCTCCAGTCCCTGTTTCAGGTTTTGACCCTAGATTTTATCAGCGTTTTGATGATTTCGTTGCCCTCTCTGCGCAACGTCATCATAGCTATCTTGACTCCGAGTTCCACCATATCACGCAGGCTCAGGTGTTGCGGAACGACATTGCTGATCTCTACTGGAGTCTCTCCCATGACCTATCACATCCAGTCACCATACTTCCTCACCCCAGCTTCCCAGGACCCAGGTTCGGAGATGAGACGACTTTCTCTCACTTCGATTCTACTACTGCATATTTTCCTCTGGATGCTCCTGGCGGTGACGATACTCCTATGTGATGCGGACTTGGGCTAGTGGATTGTGGATAGGGCTGATAGATGATGATCTTTGATGTAGTTTTTTATGTCTAAACATCACAGTTAGATATTTATTAGCACTTTTTGTGATGATGATGGTTGTATCTTTTTATTTATGCATGACATTTTCAGTATTTTTAGTACTAGTTATTTCTTTTATGCACTTTGTGGAACTGTTGTTATTTGGTTATCTCTTTAGTATTACTTTGTCTGTTTGATGAACATTGTTGGCTTCACACATTACAAATTTACGGGGGAGCCAAAACCATTTTTTATTGGCAAAGGGGAAGAAGGAGCACAAATACCAAAATCAATAATCAAATCAACAATCAAAGAAAGACTAACTACCAAAACCATTTTTTTAGGTAATTTTATTTGTTCTATTTTAGATATATTTTGGTATAGAGTCAAGTTTGTCAATTATCAAAATGGGAGAGATTGTTGGCCCTTTCCATGGTCACACCCGATTTTAATAATCGACATGAACTTAAGTCAATACACAAAATATACGAACTGTTGCTAATCATTTCAGGAATTGTGAAATCAATATCAACAAGCGTACTACTGTATCATTATGCACGTAAATCATCAGTCTAAAGCTTACTTTTATTGGAATCCAGTCCGAGTCATTTTACAATTTATTATGTACTTGATCTTTATTGAGTCTAGGATATAAATTGTAAGATCGACTGGGTAATACTGGCTTAGGTTAATCTTAGTCCACTTTTTTATAAAGTCTACCTATTCATATTCTATCCACCAAAAAGTTCAATTCCATTTTTGCAACAGATTTTAACAAATGTTTAATATTTTTCCTAGACAGAACTCAACCGAGTTCGGCCCGAGTTCGGTCCGAACTCTACTTGAGTTCGGTCCGAACTCTGCTTGAGTTCGGTCTGTTTAAAATTCAAATATTTGTTGCCTCCAAATCTGCATGCAATATTTATATGAGAAATCTTTGCATCAAAACTCTGCCAGAACTCTGCCCGAGTTCGGTCCCAGAAAACACCTATAAATAGAAGAGAATTTCTCAATCCAAATCACTCATTCATTCTTTATCTTCTCTTCTCTATTCAGTAAGTGTTTTCACCCTATCAAAAGTTTTTATATCACACCTACACTCCTCTTAGCCAAAAGCCAGTAATATCTATTTTTGATCTAGAGTCTTTTGGTTTTCAAGAGTTGTAAAGAGGTTGTTCAAAGTACAAAAATTATCTCTGTTGTGGAGCCGGTTGTGCGCTCGTCACCAAGCACGGTGTTGTGAAGTTGGTCGTGCACTTGTCACCAAGTACGGTGTTGTAAGAGACTGCAAGCTCTCAATTAGCTTGTGCCTTAGTGGATTAACATCGAGCAAGAGTACTCGAGACTGGATTAGTCTTCTCAGAGGGATACCAATATACATCGCTGTGTCACTGAGTTTGATCTCTCTATCTCTTTCTATATTTATTTACTGTCTCTTACTTACTGCCATTGTTATCTGTTTAATTTTTAAATTGGTGATTATTTTATGCTGCACTCGCACTCACTCTATTCACCCCCCTCTAGAGGTGCTAAACGGTCCTACAATTATAGGAATCTAGATCCACCCAAGTTTCGTGGGACTGAAAGCCCTATAGAAACTGGGCAGTGGATGAGGACCACAAAGGGACAAATGAAGGCAGCCAATATAAGTCCCGAAGACATGGTAGCAGTCATCAGAATTCAACTTTTGGATGTTGCAGATAGCTGATGAAGCACAGAACATCCTGAAGAATCAAATGAGATAGTTCCTTGGGAAGAATTTAAAAGGAAATTTGGAGAACGGTTCTTTCCAAGATCAGCAAGACTGGAGCTAGAGCGGAAGTTCATCCAACTGAAGCAAGGACATTCAACTGTGGATGAATATGCCACAGAATTCACCAAATTAAGTAATTTTGCATCTTATATGGTGACAAATGAAGAAGCAAATGTGGGCCTCTTCCAAGAAGGACTGAATGCTGAGCTAAAGCATAAGGTAACACCATATCGGTACAAGACCTGCTTAGAGATAACTGAGGCTGCCTGCGATCAAGAAAGGATGATGAAGGAAAGATAGGCTCAAAGGTCGGTAGGTTCAAAGAGGTCATGGAATACGGGATCTTCATCACAGAAGAATCAGTGGCAAGGGCCGCCCAAGCATCCTTAAATGGAATAGGCGAGGGAAGTACCTACTTGCAAATACTGTAGAAAAGTAAGACACATCAAGAACAATTGTAGACTACTCAATGGTCTATATTTGAAGTATGGACTTCCAGGGCATTAGGCCTACCAGTGTGCTATGAACAGATCCGGACCGCAGAATCCTCAGCAGGGTCCAAGACCAATGCTGCAAGGGAATGGTCCCAGACCTATAATCCAAGCAACGATAAATTTCCGAGCAATTGTACCATCTGGATACCAGCATAGGCCCCCGTTGGCTCCACAAGCATACCAGTTCCAGCAAGCACAAAAGGCAAAGCAGCCATATATGGGGAAGAAGAAGAAGAAACATGGTCAAGCATACATGATAGATACAGAAGAGGCTAAAATCATAGGTAAAGTGGTAACAGGTACTATATTAGTTTCATTATATCCAGCATTAGTTTTATTTGATTCAGGAGCAACACACTCCTTTATATCTTCTACCTTTGTATTACAACGGGAAATCGAATCACAACCCTTGATTAAGAATCTGAATATTCTTACGGAAAATGGTGTAGTGAAAGGTTGGTCATGTATGTAAAGCATGTCTAGTTAAATTAGGAAGGGGAGCATTTTGGATAAGACTGCTAGTCTTTCCAATGAAAAACTATAATGTAATATGGGAATGGATTGGTTGACAAGAACATTAGCCAATATAGACTGTGGTCAAAAAAGGATTTCATTCCAACTCCCTAATAAGAAAACATATGAATTTATTCGAAACCAAAAGGAATTTGATGCTAGAGAATTAGAAAAACTTGAACTACCAATTCGAGGAAGATTCCAAGAACTGGAGGAAGAATGTTTCCCAAGGGTGGTGGAAGATTTTAAGGATGTATTTCTATAAGAATTGCCCGGATTACCACCAGATAGGACAGTAGAATTCTCTATTAATTTGGTACCCGGAGCAGCTCCTATAGCTAAAAAATATATCCAATGAACAAAAAAGAATTGGCAGAGCTGAATAAAAAATCAAGGAGTTATTGTTAAAGGGATTCATTCAACCAAGTGCCTCGTCATGGGGTGCACCGGTCTTATTTGTAAAGAAGAAGGATGGAACCCTACGATTAGTAATTGACTATAGAGCATTAAATGAAGTCACAATCAAGAATAAATATCCCTTACCCATAATTGATGAATTATTTGACCAGCAAGGAGAAGCAAAAGTATTCTCGAAGATTGATTTGAGATCTGGGTATCATTAAGTGAAAGTGAAAAAGGAAGATGTTCAGAAGATGACATTTAGAACTCGTTATGGGCATTACGAATTCTTAGTTATGCCATTCGGGTCAACAAATGCTCCTGCTATATTTATGGATCTGATGAATCGAATATTCTATCAGTACTTGGATAAATTTGTGATTGTATTCATTGATGACATCCTCATATATTCGAAGAATGAAGAGGAACATGAAGAGAGCATCTGAGGATAGTGCTACAGACTCTGAGAGAGGAACAATTATATGCAAAATTTAGTAAATATGAATTTTAGTTGGACCATATATCATTTCTAGGCCATATCTGTTTGCCATTAAAATCGTTTGATTGCAAATCTTAATACAAACAGAACAGTGTTACAATATAGGACTTAGATGTAGTCCTAAGAGTACACTTTTATTTAATCTGGGTCCTAAGTGCCAATGGAGTGAGTGGTAATGCGTTGACTCCGTTGACGGGCTGACGACGGTTATCGGTTCTCTGAAGGTGTAGATTGCTCTGGGTACTGGAGCTAGCTGAGAGGAGGAAGACGTTGAGTGTCTGTATCTGCCTCTCTGATAATCTCTGTCTGGATTGTTCGTATGTATGTCTCTCTGTGTGTCTGTAAGGAGGGGATGATTCCTCCATTTATTGCTGGACAGGTTAACTGCTCATGCGCGCATATGTAGGATGTGCCGGTGCGTGGGGACGCCACGTGGAGATTGCTGATGGAGGCGCATGGATGATGCGCCCTACTCGCGGGGTTGAATTCTTCATACTGCTGTTGTGAGCCGGCACGTAGCAGAGGAGAAGATCTTTCTGTTGCTGAGATCTTGGATGAGTTGAGTCAAAGGACACGTGTCATCGACCCATGGCTCGGAGATCTCTGATTTGGTAGGGGATAATTTGGTGGGATGCACCTTGGATTGGGCGCATGATGAGATTTTGGCTCGTGACCTTTAGGAGTCACGAGCCGTTCTGGGCGCATGGTTTTTGAGGCGCATGCGAGCGACTTTCCTTCTGTCTTTCGGTATCAGAGATCAGTCTGGGGCGCATGGCTTTTGAGGCGCATGCAAAGCTTCAACTGGAGACTCTTCTTCTGTCTTTAGGGATCAGTGAAGGGTCTGAGGCGTATGGCTTTTGAGGCGCATGCAGGTTTGGGCGCATGGCCGCGGAGGCGCATGCGGGTGGTCGAGTGGCCACGTGGCAGTAGCCGTCGGGATAGAGTCATGATGATGCTGACGTTGTGGACGCTTCGTTTTCTAAAAGCTGTCAGCCGTTTAGACTTGGGAAGGCGTGCTGCCAACTCTGTCAGTTCAGTATTTAATGTTGGTGACATTCGATGGACAGCTGAGTGGGCGCATCGGTTGACGTTCTACTAGGCGTATGGGGACGTATGGGGGCGCATCCCCTTTGATGCGCTCGGTACAGGGCGCATCTGTTTGAGAGGTGTGATGCGCTGACCAGCCGGCGCATCCGACACGTCTTTGATGATGCGACTGTTTCGCTTCTCGAGTGCTTTTAATAGCCGTTTGGCTGAAGTCGAGGCGTCTGGTTCATCCATTTAATGTGAGTTCATTGCACGGAATTTGGAGAGCCATCCACTTGGCGCATGGGTTTGATCTGCCCGACCTATAAATAGTGGCATGGAGAGAAGGTTGGCCTCTCATTCCCTCACGTCTTTCCAATATGAACTCAGGTTCTCGGGTGCATTTTGTTGACGAAGTGTTCCTGAGGGTGAAGATGAGATGCCATGTCGTCGTTGATGCTCTTGAAGGTGACTGTTACATCTAAAAGACGAAGTCGAGGGCTTCTGAGGCAGGCGGAAGGTGCCTGTTGCATCCAAAGATAGGGATGCTCGGGCCTCGTCTCCGTTGTTCCGGAAGAGCCGTAGATCGGAGTGGCGGTGCTAGGCTCTCTCTTTGTTCAAAGTGGGTGCTGCCCACTCTGATTGTGTTGAAAGCTGCTCCTTTCGCCGTAATTTCGATCACGGTCTTCCTTGGCCTTTGGAGGCTCTTTCGAAGCCTCTCATGGCCGCAGATTTGCGGTGCTCTTCTCTTTCTTGGTTCCAGCCAGAGGGTTAAATGCTTTGTGTATCGAAGCATTTATCAGGTGAGCCTGGCTGGAAGAGCGGCACACCCTTGCTCGGCCAGGTGAGCCTGGTTGGAAGAGCGGCACACCCCTGCTCGGCCAGGTGAGCCTGGTTGGAAGAGTGGCACATAACTGGGCTGCTGAAGGGATGCACATAACTGAGCTGGATGCATATAACTGAGCTGCTGAAGAGATGGCGGGATGCGCCTGGTTGGAGGTGCATGACATCTGCTGCGCCTAACTGGCAGCGCATGGTGACTGGCAGCGCATGATGACTGCTGCGCCTATCTGGAGGCGCATGGTGGCCGCTGGCTGTAGACTTAGGATCTTTCCTTTGTAGAAATTCTCCTTTGTACAACCTTTTTTAGACATGTAATAGACTTTTATATATAAATAAAAAAGTCTTTCTTCAAATGTCTATGGTTATTGACTTTCCTGTGAAGTGTTCTGTGCGAGTCCTGGCGCATGTAGTGTCTGGCACATGGTCTTTCTGGTTGTGAAATTCTATGCTTCTACAAGACCCCCTTCAAAGTTTTTAAAACTTTTGAATAAGTTTTGGAATACTTTGAATAAGAAGCATGGCGATCAGGGCGCATGACTGTTGGGGCGCATGCCTGTTCAGCCGCATGCTCTTCTCAATTAATGAATTTGATAATATCTCGGTAACCGAAAAGATTAATGATGATCTTTTGGTTTTATCTGCTGCTATCTTCACAAGACCCGAGGCGACGGCTGAGATCACTCGTCATCGGTTCACGCGTGCGACCACGGCCTATAAATAGGTGAGAGGTGGAGAGAGAGAGAGTTCTTCTAATCTGTGCCTTTGTTAGAGTTCTTTCTTCAAAACCTTAACTTCTTCCTCTCTGTTAGAATGGCTCCCAAGACTCCTCGCGGCGGTGCCGGCAAAGGAAAGGGGAAGGAGCCGGCAGAGTTCGTCGACGAGGATGCTCTTGCCACCATTGCGACTCCGGCCGACGTTCGCCCCGGGGTGACGGGTGGGTGTCGACTTTTGCTATCTAATGTGCTCTAACTTTCTGCTGCCGATGCGTATGGGCTTCTGTCCTTGATACGCTGAGGTTTTTATCTTGCCGCCGTGCCTAGGCTCAGGCCTTTATCATGCACCGAGGTTTGGTTTGCTGACGCGCATGGGTTTTATACCCTGATGATGCGCCGAAGCTTTTGCTAACGTGCATGGGCTCACGCCCTGATGATGCGCCGAAGCTCTCATGCTGACGCGCATGGGTTTATGCCCTGCTGATGCGCCGAAGCTCCAATGCCGACGTGCCTGGGTGGTGCGCTGAAGCTGACGCGCATGGGTTTATGCCCTGACGCTGCGTCAATCTACTTTTGTCTTTTTGCCTGACTTCCACTTTTGTTGTGCCAGTGTCGATGACGATTCCTCTGTTGAACGAAGTCCTCTTGGATGCTTCCCTTTGCCAAATGGGGGTTGATTTTGATGAGGCGGTTATCAACCCCGCAAAGGATGCTATCTTACAGAACCAACCCCGGGAGAGAATGCTGCAGATCCAGAACCAGTTGCCACTTTTTCTCCAGAGTATGATGGAGAGTGGTAAACTGAAGTCTGCCGAATCTGAAGATATGACTTTCTTAAAACCTGCTTTTCTGTTTGGCGACCGACTAGTCTCTTCTGAAGCGAAGATACTGAAGATCAAAGAAGACTGGTTCTTCACTGCCAAAGGCATGGTTCTATACATGAGGCAGGTTGACCGCCAGTTGCCGCTGACGACTTTTTATCGTCTGGCTTCGAAGAGAAGGATGGGTTGGGAACTTACTCCTTCTCAAGGAGGGGCCTTGGGAGGTACCCTTTCGATCGATGCCACCTCGAACCAGCGAGATACTTTGGCTGCTTCACGAGCCGGTTCCTCATTCAGTTACCGAGCCTTGCATCCCGGGAGCCTCTACAGTGAAGTTCCAAATGACACATTTCCCTTCAGTGCCCCGACCTTTACAAATCGGATGTTGACAGCGAAGGTCACGTACCCGACAGATGGCTTTAGAGTCGAGGGTTGGTGTCACTATATTCCGAGGTGGGATGAGTTGACCGCTTGGGTGCTTTCAAGGTTCAAAGTTGAGCTTAAGGAGATCGGGCTGACAGTCGCTATTCGGGCTACGCAGGCAGGCGTGGATCTCAATAAGCCTATGTTCCTTGTGCTCTTGGAACTATTCAACGACCATACCGGCAGCTTTTTCACTCCGGTAGGAGAGCTGGGGTTGGCTCTCCATGAGATGCACGAGGTGTCTAAGCTTCCTTGGGGCTCAGAGCCGTACGAGGAGTATTTTCTGTCAAATGAGGAGATCCAGGTTCTGGAGGATAAGAACCCGGAGATGATGGCTGTGTTCAAAGAGGTGACGAGCCACCATTATCTGATGCACCGGAGGGATAGGGGCAAGACCCAACCTCATGTAACTGCTTGGAGGGACTATGTCTTTAAACAGGATTTAGCGGATCCTTCGAGGATCCGATTTGTGACTCCGCAGGGACTGAAGCCCGCGGAGGTGACTTCTGAAATAAGTCGACTGGAAGAGAGGACTCCACGTTCGGATGAGAGCGACAAGGATGCCTATAGCTGCTTCTGGCACTGTGGGTACCGGATGTCATCTAAGGCAGTATTGACAGCCTATTTGATGATATTGCTCCGGCATTGCGTGTTTGCAGGTGGATCCGGTGCCGTAGAACGGGTACATCGGAATCTCATTTTGCCTGCTGTGAAGTTGGCTTTTGGGCGACCCTTAGCTCTCCTCCCCGCGATGGTGTGCAACCTGTTGCGCGGTTTGAGGTCTTTTGCTGATGACGTGATACTAGTCTCTCTGTCATTGTGGTGACTTATACTTTCCTTCTTGCAGGGATCGTCAAAGAAGAAGTCCCGTGTTTCAAAATCGGGTGCTAGTCAACCGAAGGAGGTGGCAGGCTCTTCTGATGAGCGCATTCCACCGATGATAATGTCTCCCGTAGAGGAGGGTCCCAAAGATGTTCCTGCGGAGGTTTTAGTATCCCCTGTCTTTGAGGTTGCAACAAATTCTGGGAAGGTACAGTCTGCCATGGAGGCCTTGGACGTTGAGGGTCCTACGGACTCGAGGTATCCTGATGATGAGGTGGATTGGAGTTCGTCGCTTCTGATGACGTCCCTCCGGCGCCGCAAGAGTCTGTTGCGGGGGCAACCGATATGGTTGGGACAGAGGAGAGGGTTGATTCCCCTCCTTGTCATGATGAGGGGAGGTCGGCTATATCATTGTCGAGTCCTACCCCAGCTTCAACCGTGGTAGTTGAGGCGGCTACCGATCAGGAGGTAGCGACAGATTCTGTCCCAGTGGAGGGACCTGATGACGAGACCCGTCTGTTGGTCACAACCGCTGAGGCGGGTCTAGAGACGAGTGATAATTTTCCCATTCTGCCAAGGGAAGTACCAGTTGTCGATAGGACGTTAGGGGTAGAAGAGGTGGCCGTTGACGTCGGTGGTTCCTCCGGGCTTGAGAAGGGCGAGGGTGTGGAACCCTCTGTTACCCCTCCTACTTGGGGTACTATTTCGATGCCTGCACGGGCTTCTTCTGTTCCTTCGGCTCCTCGGGCTAGCAGTCCAGCCCCCGTTGATGAAGAGCTCATTGATACTGAGGTTCAAGCCTCACAGGTTGAGGTTGGCGGATCT
This sequence comes from Iris pallida, assembly GCA_029216955.1. Lineage (NCBI taxonomy): Eukaryota > Viridiplantae > Streptophyta > Magnoliopsida > Asparagales > Iridaceae > Iris > Iris pallida. Next base: position 16,888,349 of record JANAVB010029620.1, read on the forward strand.
TCTTCCGGTCCGCAAACTGCTGTAGCTCCTCCAACTCCTGCTATGACGCCGCAGGTCCTGGCGGATGCAGACGAGTATGTGAAATTCCTCGTCGAGGGGGTATACAAAATGCTGCAGAAGGGTGTATCTGCTGTGATGGATGCCAATGGGAGCTTTGCAACGGCAAGAACTTTGGCAATGCCCTGTATCGAGCTGATCCGCATTCACCAAGGCCACGACCATATGGCCGAAATTCTGGAGGCTTCGGTGATCGAGCTGGACGAGCGGCTTGCGGAACTTCAGCGCATCCAGCGAAACGACCTCTCCGTCCTGATAGATATGGAGAAGGGGAAGCTGATTGCCGAGATCGAGTCTTCATACCAGGCCACTGTGGGCATTTGGGAGCGCGAGGTGGCTGAGACTGAGGCTGCGGTAGAGCAGTTGTCTCAGTCCATGAAGACGACGGTGGAAACTCGAGCTGCATTGGATGCTAATATCGCGGAGATCGACACCCAGATGCGCCGCCTTGAAGATCAACGGGCCCGACTCCAGTTAGACGTCGAGCGTGTCCGGGCTGAACACGCGGCATTCCAAAAGGAAGAAGCGACCTTTACACAGCGGACTCTTGTCTTGGCGCAGCAGCGACAATAGCATGATGCGAAGCATGAAAGCGATACTTCCGCTGGGGCTATTGAATTGATGCATCAAGAAGCTGAGCGACGAGTCCTGGCGACTGTGGAGGCCCGTACAGTCGACCTAAGGCTTCGAGTCAGGGAGCTCTCAGCCCACCTTGGGGAGGTTCAGGGACTGTAGTTTTTCCTCCCTTTTTTTATGCTCTTTTGTAACCCTTTACTGAGGGATAATGTAGCCTTTTGTACTCTCTATTTTAGAAAATAAAGAAGTACGCAACTTTTTGTGATGTATTCATTTTTGTTATTATGAACTTGATGATTTGTGTGGACCTATTATCTTTTGCGCACCTTGGTTTTAGGCACAGATAATAAGTTTGAAGGAACCAACATGTTTGCTCAGAGGTGATGTGGACATGGAAATCATTGGATCCAAATGATAGAATCATCCTACTCAGAGGTGTGATGGACGTGGTAGGAATGATCCTGGGGGATACGCTGAACAACTCACAGGTGATGTGGACGTAGAAGTTCGGCGATCGATGTACGACAACGCAAGGGTTGTTTGTACAAGATGTTTACTCAGAGGAAATGTGGACGTGGTAAACATGAAGGGTAGCGTCGGCTTACGTAGCGTAAGAGTCCGCTTTGTAGGGTGTAGAAGAACAACTCAGAGGTAATGTGGACGTGGTTGTCTTTCTACTGAAGGAAGCCACGGAACAGCTGGGTTCCCGAAGCGGATGAGTTTGTGGAAGGAGATTGTTTGTGAATCCTGATGATTGGGCCCACAGATCCCCTTGGGGAAGTACATGTCTAAAGGATGTCAAGAATAGTACTTCTTTAGCAACTTGTCGTTGATGGGCATCATAAACAAGTCTCCATTGGGTTTGGCGAGGCGGTAAGCACCGTTTGAGTATACCGTCTCTATGATGAAAGGTCCTTCCCACTTGGGCTCGAACTTTCCTGGTGTCTTGTGAGTTAACACCATCGGCCTCCTGACTGCCAGAACTAGGTCACCAACTTGGAAAGTCCTCTGTTTGACCTTCTTGTTGAAAGCCTGTGATATACGGGCTTGGTAGAGTTCGATGCGTTGTTGAGCTAGGAGACGCTTCTCATCGAGTGCCTCCAGTTCCCGCAGACGACGACGTTGATTGTCCTCTTCTGTGAGTTTGTTTGTTATTGCCACGCAGAGTGAGGGTATCTGGATCTCGAGAGGCAGTACCGCTTCGCTCCCGTAGACCAGAGAGAATGGTGTGTTGCCTGTCGGGGTCCGTACCGTTGTGCGGTAGGCCCAAAGGCATTCGCCAAGCTTTTCATCCCAGTCGCGTTTATTGGATGACACGACCTTTTTGAGTAGCCTGACGATGGTTTTGTTGAACGCCTCTGCTAACCCGTTTGCTGCCGGATTATAGGCGGTGGATGCCACGTTTTGAATGCGGTTCTTGTCACAGAACCTGCTAAAAATGTGGCTGATAAACTAAGGACCGTTGTCATGAGTGATCCGCCGGGGTACTCCAAAACGATAAATGACATGGTGTTTGATAAAGCTGACCACCCTGGAGCTCTTTACTTCCGCCAGTGGGACTGCTTCTGCCCATTTGGAGAAGTAATCGGTGATGGCCAGGATGAAGCGGTGTCCTCTTGATGAAGGAGGGGTGATAGGTCCCACAATATCCATGCCCCAGGCTTCGAAGGGCCAGGAGGCGACTGTAGGATGTAGTGGTTCAGACGGTGTATGTATGAAGTCAGCATGGAGTTGGCATGCGTGACACTTCTTAGCATATTCAACAGCGTCGGTTGCCATGGTTGGCCAGTAGTAGCCCATACGTCGCAGTCGATCCTGTAACTTAGGACTGGGTTGATGAGCTCCGCAAGTTCCGTCATGAGCTTCTCGGAGGGCTTCGGCTGCTTCTTTGTTGGACAGGCATCGAAGGAGGAGCCCATCGAAGGAACGTCGGTACAGCGTTTTAGTAGCTGTGTCGTAGTAGAATCGAAGAGAGCGTCTCCTGACTGAGACGGCTTCCTTCGGGTCCTCTGGAAGAATTCCGTAGACAGCAAAGTCGATGAACGGGAACCTCTAGTCTCGGACATTAACACCAGTGTTCGTCGGCATGGCGTGGGCCACTTGCAAGCAGAGGTTGTTTCTGGGACAAATCAAGTTTCGGCCTGTTACCGTGACATAGTGTTGAGTCCCAAAGGGCGCTGCCAATGAGGCTGCGAGGCCAGCCAGAGCGTCAGCCTCCAAGTTTTGTAGACGAGGCACGTGTTCGATGAAGAACCCGGTGAAGGTTGAAATGATGTTCAATGCAACTTCATGGTAAGGGATCAGATCTTCATGGCGAACCTCGTACTGCCCTCGAATCTGGTTCACGACGAGTTTTGAGTCACCGTAGGCTTCCAGATGGTCCACTCCCAGCTGTTGTGCGAGTTGGAGTCCCATGACGAGTGCGTTGTACTCGGCAACATTATTGGAGCACGGCTTCAAAAGGGAGTAAGCACACTGGATGACCAGCTGATCGGGGGAGACTAAGACTACCCCCACTCCTGCGATGATTTGGCCTTTGGGGCCTGTTCTTGAAGCGCCATCGAAAAACATCCGCCAAACGGAGCTTCCTTCGGTGACGTTGGATTCTTGGACCTCATCCGGGATGTCTTCATAGAGTTTTAAGGATTCTGGGATGGGGTGTGTAGCTAAAAAGTCAGCCAGAGCTTGACCTTTAACAGCTTTTTGCGGGACAAACACCATATTATATGGTGTTAGCAAAATCGCCCATGTGGCTAGCCGAGAGTTTAATGATCCTGGCTTCGTCATGAGGACTCTGAGTGGATTGACTCGGGAAATGACATAAATTGTCTGGCCCGAGACATAATAACAAGTCTTCTGGATGGCAAACACCAAAGCCAAGCACTCCTTTTCAACGGGGTTGTACCGGTGTTCGGCCCCGATGAGCGTTCGACTGAGGTAGTAGATTGCTTGCTCATAGCCTGTATCGCTGTTTTGAGCCAGCAGAGCGCCAAGGGAATGATCCATGGCACGGACGTAAAGAAGAAATGGTTTGCCCGCGACAGGTGCCACCAGGACTGGTAGGCTCGTCAAGTAGGCTTTGATGTCGTCGAAAGCCTTCTGGCACTCCTCTGTCCAGACATAAGAGACTCCCTTCTTCATGAGCTGAGTGAAGGGTTGACATTTACCGAAAAGGTTTGCTATGAACCTCCGGATGTATGCCAGACGTCCCTGCAAGCCTCGAAGTTCTCGAAGATTCTTCGGAGGGTCCATGTTGAGGATGGCTTTGGTCTTCTCGGGATCAACATGAATGCCTTTCGCCGTGATGACAAAGCCCAAGAATTTGCCGCTAGAAACCCCCAGGAAGGATTTAGCGGGGTTCATTTTGAGTTGATGTGCCCGCATGAGATCGAAGACTGTCTTCAAATCCTGTAGGTGATCTCCTTTGAGGCGGCTCTTGACTGCGATGTCGTCAACATAGTATTCGACTGTTTTGCGAAGATGTTGACGGAAGATGGTGCTCATAGCTCGTTGGTATGTTGCACCGGCATTTTTTAAGCCGAAGGACATTACTGTGTAGCAAAAAACACCCTTTGGAGTCCTGAATGATGTGTGTTTCGCGTCATCGGGGAACATCTTGATTTGATTGTAGCCTGAATACCCATCCATGAAGGACATGCGTTCAAAACCACATGTGTTGTCGATCATCACGTCGGTGATCGAAAGCGAGAATTCGTCCTTCGAACAAGCAGAATTGAGGTCCCTGAAGTCGATACAGACTCGTATCTTCCCGTTCTTCTTGGTGACAGGTACGACATTAGCTACCCAATCTGGGTGTTGTTCCTCACGGATGATGCCGCTAGTCAAGAGTTTGTCCACTTCCTGATCGATGGCATTCATGATGTCCGGACAGAAACGTCGTTGTTGTTGTTTGATAGGTTTGGCATCAGGTAAGATGTTCAACCTATGCATTGCGATCGGTAGATCGAGTCCCGGCATGTCTTCGTAGCTCCAGGCAAAGACGTCGATATACTCTTTAGCCAGCTGGATTAAAGTCTCTCGGTCTTCTCCTTCTAGGCTTTTGCTGACGAAGATGGGTTTGGAAGAAGATCCGTCCCCAAGGTCGATCTGCTCGACTTCGTCTTCGGTGGGAGGTTCACGTAACTCAAAACGAGACTCCTATTGCTCTCCTAGGCGTTGAACCCAAGGTTCTTCTTCGAAGGGTTCCGACGTTTGGTCTTCGCTTTCACCTTTTTGAGGTTGTGCTGACGTCATGTTAGCTGACAGCACTTTCCTGAAGACTGATCCGATACTGGTATCAGAATCCCAAGTCGACGCTTCGGACGAGTGGGAATGTTCTACGTCTTCTACGTCTGAGCTCTCTGGGGTTGATGGTGGCGTGACATAGCCTATCCCCCGTCGAGTTTTGTTGTAGTAGTTTTGCGACCTTCCTTTGGGTGTTGAACACTAGAGAGGGAGAGGTCGACCCTTGCCATAGTTTAGGCCTTTGTTGCTTTTCAGGTCGTAGCCCATCTTCTGGATGATGTGCTTTGTTGTATCCGTATACCGATAAACTTGTACTCGGCCGGTATCAGGTTCAGGCTCGAGTGGCGGGAGGTCTTGATGACGCTCGACTTTGCCAAAAATGGAGGATCTTTCGTCTCGGGTTTATGGAGGGTTTATGAAACAGACTCCTTGAGACGGGACTACTCGGTTTACATTATGGACGGTCGTTATTTGTGTTTGCAACGACCGTAGAGCGTGATCTAATGTATACATGGCATTCCAATGTGGAAGACAAGAGTAATTAAAAGACACTCTATTATTGATGAAGTACGAGATTTTATCCCACGGGATTACATTGTCTAAGGAGGGTGCATCTACATCAGCAGAGATATATTCGCCAAGCTCCTCGTCTGTAAGCACTGGGACTGGATCAGGAGAGTCCACCACAGCTTTGATCTTAGGGTCTGAGAGGGTTATGTGAGCCCTCTCTGGCATCTTGGATGACTGCGGGGGCTTGCCCTTGAGACGCACCTTCAGAGGTGCCTCAACTGCGCCTCCTGTGAGTGGTGTCTTCTCCTATAATTTTGACACCAGGGGAGCCGATGTTTGAGGCGGCTTTCCCTTGAGGCGTATCTTCAGGGGGGCCTCAAGAGTCGGTGCTTTTCCGGATAGCTTGATGCTCATTGGAGGCACCTTCTGGGGTGGATTGCCCTTCAGTCGGATCTTCAGTGGGGCATCTGGATTCGTCTCAGGCTCCGTATCCGGCTCAGTTGACGTCTCAGCCTCATCATCAGCATCGTTGGCTTCCTCCTCGTCAAGTGGCTTGTACAAATCGGAATCGGTGAAGTAAGCCTCAATCCCTTTGAAAGGATCGATGTCTGCGAACTCCGTCCGGATGACGCCGTTGGTAGATACATATTTCATGCATTGGTGGAGCGTGGAAGGCACCACCATGTACTCATGTAGCCACGGTCGGCCGAGCAGGATGTTGTAATTGACCTCGACATCCACCACATAACAAGTCACCTCAGTTTTGAGGTTGCCTATGTGGCACTTCAGTCGAATCTTGCCTAGTGGCTCGCTTTTGCTAGCGTTGAAGCCACTGATGGTCGTGTTGGAGGGCGCCAGCCGGTACATTGGGATCCCTAGTTTTGACATCAGCGTCTTCGGGATGATGCTGAGGGAAGACCCCGGATCGATCTGAATCCGGCTCACCTTGACTGAACCGATGTACCCCGTGTAATACAGTGGTCGGTTATATCGGTGGTGTTTGAGCAGCATGTCTTGTTGGGTGAAAGTTATGTTTGGAATAATTTTCTCCGTACAATGACAGTGCGCACAAGTAGTTGGGAGGTCTTCAGGCTGCTTGACCTGACTGAGAAAGGATTCAGCGTCCTTCAGAGCTTCGCAGAGAGCTTCTCGGGAGTCTTTGGAAAGACGCAGGAGCTCAAACAAAGATAAGCGCGCAGGAGTACTGGCCAGTTGTGCCAGTATGTCAAAGTTGTGGGGCTTGGCTAGCCCCGAAGCATTCTCCTTCCGTAGAGGTCTGTCGAAACGAGCCTCCACCTGCTTCTGCTTATTGGCTGCTGAGGGTTTAGACGGGCCCTCCTCAGGGATTGTGCCGGGAGGCACCACCTCGGCGGCAGCTTCGTCGGGCTGAGCGTTCTATTGTGCACGCGTCTGTACTGGAAGTGCCTCTTCTGTTGAAGAAGTGACCGTACGGCAAGACTTGACCTTCCTACCTTTTGATTTGGAGGTAGAGCGTACGTCCGGTTGAGTCACCTCGGAGACGAGGTCGGGGTGAACCCAGAGGACCTCTCCTCGAGATGTGGTGAGTGGGATGAGTCCACTCACATTGTCGCGGGTAGGTGGCAAGTTCACCATCTCCATTGTCGCCTTAGGGATGGGGACGACGCCATCTTATGTGGTGGTCGGCGGCAAGGTGCCGAACTGAAGTGACACCACATTGGCTGATACCGTCTTCTCTTCATAGTCGACGGAGATTACATCGGCATTGATCATGCGCTGGATGTAATTCTTGAGGACATAGCAGTCCTTGGTCGGGTGTCCGACAAACCGATGGTAGTGACAGTACCTCGGGTTGTCCACTTTCCCAACTTCATCGGGCCGCTTCGGGTCCGGGAGCTTGATCTTGTCACCCTGCTTCAGTATTTCGAAGAGTTGCAGGGTGTCTTCGTCATTGAATGAATACACCTCCTTAGGTCTCGGTGCCAGTGGAGGCTTCTGAGTAGGCGCAGATACGCCCTTCGAGGCATTAACAGTCAATGCCTGTTTCCCCTTTGCTTCTCGCCCGGAGTTGTTGGCTGCTGACCTTTTCCCCTTATCATCAAAGGCGGGGAAGCTGACACCCAGAAGACGTGCATTGGCCGCCTTCTTTTCTGCGGCTTCAGCTTCGATGATCAAGGAGCTCCAGTCGGGAGGGGGAGTAGAGTTGAGCCAGAGCTTCACTGTGGGCAGCATGTTCATGCTGCAAGAGGAGAGGAGTGCATGTTCTGGCATGCCTGGAGGTAGCCTGAAGCAGGCTTGTCGGAAGCGTTCGATGAACACCCGAACCGTTTCTTTCTCCTTCTGGCGAATCTCTATGAGAGATGCCATCGTCATGTCCTTCCCGCCGTCGTAGAAGCGATAGAGGAAGAGGCGCGTCAAGTCGTCGAAGGACGATATAGAATTGTCGGGGAGGCTGCAGTACCAGTCATACGCCACCCCTTTTACGGCCCCAACAAAGATGCTGGTGAGGAGCACGTCCTCCTTTGGAAGATGCCCCGTTTGTGACTGGAAATATGTCAAGTATCGACACGGAGAGTCCTTCCCATCGTATGGTGTGAGTGTTTGTGGTTTATATTTTGGAGGATAAACCACCTTGTTCCACTCGAGGGGATAAGGCTGGGGAATGCCCATCTTCTGGCGCTCCTCTTGCCTATTTTTGGACTCGAAGCGATCCCGCAGGTCCTTGATCATTTCGACCACATCCTCCGTAGAGCTAGGAGTCGGGGAAGGTGGCACTATCTGAAGCAGAGCGTTTGAGGGTTCCGATGTCCGAGGTGCTTCTGTGTCGGAGGGTGCCCGTTGAAGGGGTACACTCGACTCCCCATTAACTCCTGGGTCGGGACCGGTTGAAGGTGTTCTGGTCAAGGCCGACCGAATATCAAATACTGCTTGAGTCAGTGCTTGCATAGAGGCAGAGAGGGTTTTGAGTCCTCCCTCTAATGAGTCTATGCGCTGAACAATGTCCTACGGTGGTGCATCAGACTCGGCATTATCCCCAGCCATGTATACTGTCCTGACACGGCCAGGAGTGGATGGATTGGTTGAGGCTTTGCTCTCGGCCTCACTTTCATGTGGGAGAGTCATCTCTCCTGGTGTTTCACCTTGGCCACCCCCAGTCACGTTCTGGAGGTCATTCTCGACGGGCGCATCTGCCAGGGCCTGATTGTCCTCGACTCCGTCTTGAAGGGCCTCTTCGTCTCTATCCCCAGCTGTGTCCTGGAGGACATCCTCGTTTCGAGGTGCTTCTGGGAGGCTGACTTCGCCTCGAGGATAAAGATCCGCCGCAGCTGTGCTTTGGACATCTTCGTCTTCGGAAGGAAGCTTAACAAGGGTTTGACTACCCCCAGCTTCCTCCAAGAACTTCTTCTTTGACCGAGTGCCTTCGAACACCTCGGAGGTCGAGACTGCTGCCTTGGTTTTCTTTGGCTGGCTTTTGGAATTACCAGTCGTCTTCCGGAGTGATGAGGAGTTGGAGACCACATTGCATGAAGCAACTCTTGGCTCCTGTTCTGTTGACACATTCTTCCCAAGGCGATGTCGGAGGGGTGTCGATGACTGCAGCCGCTGGAAGACTGACTGCCTTGGTGGTACTGCCACCTTGCCACAGCAGTTGATAGTGACCACCGCACAAGTATGCCCCGTGAGAGGCTCATCGTGCTTGTTGGTCGACTCTCCTGACCGGCGCTTGTGAGTGATCACATTACGCAGGTCGTTGGAGGAGAGTGCTACCCTCACACCCCCTTCAGGCATATGGCAAGGTAAAATGTCGGGGCGGACAGGTGAGTGCTGCGCCCCCTGATCTAATACCAAGTAGGCATCATGATCAGTAGTGGGGGAACAACAACATTTGAAGTGACTTGAACGGACCTCAAATGCACAACCAGAGGAGGCGCGGGAGTTCAAGACCACTGAATTTGCCGCACTCGACTTGGTTATGCACGCAGTGGATGTGCCCAAGTGAGATGAGGACTTTGAAGATCGACTCGTCTTTGGTGCCGAAGCACCTGAGTCGACCTTGTACAGCTTGCCATCGGCACCGTGCGTGATTGTGAGCACGTGCCTCTGGCCTGCTGCTGGCATAGCACGCTTGTGGCGCATGGCCCGTGCCGCCTTGGATCTTTTTGTACTAGCCCGCTGGGGCACATAGTACTCAGCATCCAAATTCTCCTCGCCATTACAGCGAGTGAGTCTGTCAAAGACAGAGACTTTTTGTGGCGCATCAGAGGTGATGCGCAGGGCTTTGGCTGCGCCCCTGCTGCGTCGACGCATCTTCCTCGCCTGAGAGGGAGATGGCTGGGGAATGTGGTCAGCCGTACGTTTTCCCGAGAGATGCGCTGCATCAGCGGGCGCACCTTGGTTGCTGAGAATGTCAGCAGGAAGGGAGGGCTGGATTGGCACATCCCCTTCAGTGGTGGTGCCCGAGGCGTCGACCTTGCGCACCCAGACACGGCGGGTCTTCTTCGGCTTCGACAGCCGCTTCGAAGGACTCGCGCTTCCTTCAGAATTGAACTCCTCGTACGCCTGTTGATTGAGGCGCACGACCAACGTCTTGTGGGAGGAGCCCACCTTCACGTCGTCGGCCTGTGACACGACTTTCTCGGAAAAGGAGAAAGAAGTCCCCAGCAGAGTCGCCAGCTTGTTTACCATTAAAATCGTTTGATTGCAAATCTTAATACAAACAGAACAGTATTACAATATAGGACTTAGATGTAGTCCTACGAGTACACTTTTGTTTAATCTGGGTCCTAAGTGCCAATAGAGTGAGTGGTAATGCGTTGACTCCGTTGACGGGCTGACGACGGTTATCGGTTCTCTGAAGGTGTAGATTGCTCTGGGTGCTGGAGCTGGCTGAGAGGAGGAAGACGTTGAGTGTCTGTATCTGCCTCTCTGATGATCTCTGTCTGGATTGTTCGTATGTATGTCTCTCTGTGTGTCTATAAGGAGGGGATGATTCCTCCATTTATAGCTGGGCAGGTTGACTGCTCATACGCGCATATGTAGGATGCGCCGATGCGTGAGGACGCCACGTGGAGATTGCTGATGGAGGCGCATGGATGATGCGCCCTACTCGCGGGGTTGAATTCTTCATACTGCTGTTGTGAGCCGACACGTAGCAGAGGAGAAGATCTTTCTGTTGCTGAGATCTTGGATGAGTTGAGTCAAAGGACACGTGTCGTCGACCCATGGCTCGGAGATCTCTGATTTGGTGGAGGATGATTTGGTGGGATGCGTCTTGGATTGGGCGCATGATGAGATTTTGGCTCGTGACCTTTAGGAGTCACGAGCCGTTCTGGGCGCATAGTTTTTGAGGTGCATGCGAGCGACTTTCCTTCTGTCTTTCGGGATCAGAGATCAGTCTGGGGCGCATGGCTTTTGAGGCGCATGCAAAGCTTCAACTGGAGACTCTTCTTCTGTCTTTAGGGATCAGTGAAGGGTCTAAGGTGCATGGCTTTTGAGGCGCATGCAGGTTTGGATGCATGGCCGCGGAGGCGCATGCGGGTGGTCGAGTGGCCACGTGGCAGTAGCCGTCGGAATAGATTCATGATGATGCTGACGTTATGGACGCTTCGTTTTCCAAAAGCCGTCAGCCGTTCAGACTTGGGAAGGCGTGCTGCCAACTCTGTCAGTTCAGCATTTAATGTTGGTGACATTCGATGGACAGTTGAGTGGGCGCGTCGGTTGACGTTCCACTAGGCGTATGGGGACGTATGGGGGCGCATCCCCTTTGATGCGCTCGGTATAGGGCGTATCTGTTTGAGAGGTGTGATGCGCTGACCAGCCGGCGCATCCGACACGTCTTTGATGATGCGACTGTTTCGCTTCTCGAGTGCTTTTAATAGCCGTTTGGCTGAAGTCGAGGCATCTGGTTCATCCATTTAATGTGAGTTCATTGCACGGAATTCGGAGAGCCATCCACTTGGCGCATGGGTTTGATCTGCCCGGCCTATAAATAGTGGCATGGAGAGAAGGTTGGCCTCTCATTCCCTCACGTCTTTCCAATATGAACTCAGGTTCTCGGGTGCATTCTGTTGACGAAGTGTTCCCGAGGGTGAAGATGAGACGCCATGTCGCCGTTGATGCTCTTGAAGGTGACTGTTACATCCAAAAGACGGAGTCGAGGGCTTCTGAGGCAGGCGGAAGGTGCCTGTTGCATCCAAAGATAGGGATGCTCGGGCCTCGTCTCCGTTGTTCCGGAAGAGCCGTAGATCGGAGTGGCGGTGCTAGGCTCTCTCTTCCTTTAAAGTGGGTGCTGCCCACTCTGATTGTGTTGAAAGCTGCTCCTTTCGCCGTGATTTCGATCACGGTCTTCCTTGGCCTTTGGAGGCTCTTTCGAAGCCTCTCCTGGCCACAGATTTGCGGTGCTCTTCTCTTCCTTGGTTCCAGCCAGAGGGTTAAATGCTTTGTGTATCGAAGCATTTATCAGGTGAGCCTGGCTGGAAGAGCGGCACACCCCTGCTCGGCCAGGTGAGCCTGGTTGGAAGAGCGGCACACCCCTGCTCGGCCAGGTGAGCCTGGTTGGAAGAGTGGAACATAACTGGGCTGCTGAAGGGATGCACATAACTGAGCTGGATGCACATAACTGAGCTGCTGAAGAGATGGCGGGATGCGCCTGGTTGGAGGCGCATGACATCTGCTGCGCCTAACTGGCAGCGCATGGTGACTGGCAGCGCATGATGACTGCTGCGCCTATCTGGAGGCGCATGGTGGCCGCTGGCTGTAGACTTAGGATCTTTCCTTTGTAGAAATTCTCCTTTGTACAACCTTTTTTAGACATGTAATAGACTTTTATATATAAATAAAAAAGTCCTTCTTCAAATGTCTATGGTTATTGACTTTGCTGTGAAGTGTTCTGTGCGAGTCCTGGCGCATGGTCTTTCTGGTTGTGAAATTCCATGCTTCTACAATATCATTAGAGGTGAAGGTATTTCAGTGGATCCAAAGAAGGTAGAAGCTGTTAAATCCTGACCGACACTACAGCTACTGCTGCTGCAGGCAGGACAAGGCAACTGCCTTGCTTCCTGCCAAGTGCAGGCAGAGATATTGCCATCTCTCTCACCCTCTCACTGCTGCCAAGCCCTACTACACCTGCTGTAACCTCTTCCAAATCAAATCCCAGAAACTAACCCTCAAGATCCAACCCAAATACCAATGCAACCCTCAAAATCCAGCTTAACTGATACCATATCATGTTTTCATATACAACAACATATATACATAACTATTCTCCTATAATACATATGTATATCTATATATCTATAACATAACATCATATTCGAAATCCCAAAGTCCTAATCCTATCAAAATCCCAAACAATCTGGAAACAAATTCGAATATAACTTAAACCCAGGTTTCAGTTTTCAGTTCAAATAATCAAATCCCAGTTTACATGTTAAATCCCAAACCTCACGTACTGTTTGCAAACCCCAACTCCTCTCGCATATACCTACACACACATAATATCTATACATTCAAAAACAACTAGTCCCCATACAAATTCAGGTTTCAATTTAAACTAATTCTCAGTCACAAATCAAATTCAAATATCAAAACAATTCGAAAACCATTACATTCGTGTACAGTAGTACCAGGTCGTGTCCTCTACCTGTGTGCGTGTCAGGGGAGGGCCACGTGTCCAAATAAAATGGAAACGAAGTGTCCAAACTGGGAAATCACCAGTATAAGCCAACTGCAGGTGCACAGGCTCGTACGGTAATGTCGAGCTTGCTAGGGCTCGACACAGTACACGAGAAGTGTCGTGCTTGTGTCCACACGTAGAGTAGGGGTAGGGCTAGGGAATCGACACCCAAAATCGGGTCAAAGCCGTGTCGTGTTCGAGTTTTTAAACCGTACCAATGGGGGTTTTCACATGTGTGCACAGGAAGCACGAGATAGTGCAGCCTCGATTTCTTCGCGCACAGTCGACGAGGTCCCACAAATTTTATGGGTGTGATGTCAGTCACTAGGCCCACGTGTCCATAAAGTTTCGTGTCAAGCCATTGCGTGTCGTGTCCTTTTCATAACTTGAAACATAAATTGGGTTGAGGTGCCTAGCTATGCTAATTACTCTAAATAAGTAGGGTATGACAAGCTATAAGTATGTAAACATCTATTTTTTGACCATTTGGTTTAGTTAGCATTAAAGTAAACAAATAAGTTGCATCTATATACAAGGTAAAATCACAATCAATTTTATTTCTACAAAGAAGCTACAGGTAGGATAATTAATAACAAGATATTAACTCGATTATCTGGTACTTGAACTTTATATTCAATCTTCAGGTTGAGTGCACGAAGGGATATTTAGTTTTCTCCACTCTTGATGTCACAAAAGAAAATTTTGGCAATACACAGATGCTTTGCATGAGATGTAGACATGCCCAAGTAAAAAAAAGCTAACAAGGTATGTTTTCTTGAGTTACATGCAAGGCATCTATAGATATAGGTATAACATATTGATTGCTTGACCTAAAATGCTACTATATAATCTTCAAGCCACAAATATTTGTGATAAATGAACCTAAAATTAGGAAAAATGAAATAAAATGTGCTTGAGCAATTTGGGTGACTTTTGGTTAGTGTCACATGAACAAAGTAAGATGATTCACGAACTTAAAATTCAACTGTAGGATCAAAATTTGGAAAATATAAAAATTTGAAGAGGACTTGCCTTGGTCCTGAGCAAAACTAGAATTTTTTCCCCAATTCCAAGTGAAATCTTGATTTTCCCCTATATTCTTCCCCATTCAAGAATTTGGGAATTTAGAAACTGACGTAGAGTTTTAATCTAGACAAATTAGAGAAGAGAAGGACATATTACCTAGGTTTATGAAAATGGAGGGGGAGGTGGTGCGGCTGGCGAGACGTGGTCGGCGGCGGTGGCAGTGGCAGTGGCGGTGGCAGTGGCGGTGGCAGCAGCGGCAACTGTAATAACAGTAGCAGCAGCAGCATAGTAGCAGTAGCAGCAGTAAAAGCTGTAGTAGCAGCAGCACAAGAAGGAGAGGGAGAGAAGGAGAAGAGGATGGAGACGAAGGAATGAAGAAGAGGAGAAGAATTTTTGTACAGACAACACTCTTTCCCCCCTTTCTTATATAACATCTCAATTCCAACATAATTATTGCAAATTTTGGGTGGAATTTACCATCCCACCCTTGCATGACATCCATTTTCATACGTGAAGACACCTGGTACTTAGGTGTCAAGCTTGAAATATGCATGTTTGTAAACATTACATATAAGATGTTTACTAATTAATTCTCTTTTTAGTAATAAGGATGTTATTAATTAAATTTACAAGATATTGGTTTAAACTGAAATCTTGGTGTTAAATTACATGTTAGTTCATGTGCACATGTTAGCTAATCTAGGGTTCATTGATGTTCAGTTTTAGTATTGGTTTATGCTTTCAAATCCTCATTTCCTGAACTATCAATGCCTATTTGATCGGTTTTAGATTCCTGAAATATGAATGTGTTTCAAACCATTTTCCATAATATAAACTGCCATATTAATTCAATTACATGTGTATTATATTACTTAGTATTGGTTTATGCTTGATTGTTGGAAATTTGGGTGATAGGATTTGAATTGGGTTCGAAATTGTGTTGGGATGGGATATATGAACTGTCATGGCTGACAACTCTATTGGTTCACTGTCAATTACTGAATTTCCTGAGCTTATACACACTCAGTCGCCTGAGCTACACATCACTGAATTCCCTAAACTGAAACACACACATGTTCAGACACTCAGGCATATTACACTGTTCTTACACCATCTCACACTCGACCACCCTTTCCAATTACTGTGTTGATTGGTTTCACTTGTTGTGTTCGTATAGGGAGTGAGGGTTAGTATTAATTGACAATTTATTTCTAATGTATCATAGTGAGTTAGTTGGGTAAATGTCATTTTAGTTGAGGATAAAGGTTGATGTTGAGTTAGGATGGATAGGAAGATGAGGGAATTAGTTAGTTCATTAAATGTTAGCAGAAATTCGAAGTTTCTTGGGTTTAGCAGGGTACTTGCCGACGCTTTATGGAGAATTTCTCAAGGATCGTAGAACCTTTAACTCGGCTAACCCAGAAGGAAGAGAAATTTAATTGGACGAAGAAATGCCAGGAAGCCTTTGATGAACTGAAGGAAAGGCTGATTTCAGCACCGGTATTGGCATTACCATCAGGGTCAGGAGGATATGAGATATACAGTGATGCCTTAGGTAAGGGGTTGTGTGCTAATGCAGTATGGAAGAGTTATAGCCTACGCTTCTCGACAACTGAAATCGTATGAGAGAAATTATCCAACGCATGATTTAGAACTTGCGCCTGTAGTATTTACTCTTAAATTATGGAGACATTACCTATATGGAGAAAGAATCAAAGTATATACAGATCATAAAAGCTTGAAGTATGTATTTATTCAGAAGGAAATTAATATGAGGCAAAGAAGATGGTTAGAGTTACTCGAAGATTTTGATATGGAATTAGATTATCATCCGGGTAAGGCTAATAAAGTAGCAGGCGCTCTGAGTAGAAGACCAACAGCATTTTTTATGAATACCCCACAAGAAATCCTGGAAGATTTAAAGAAAATAGAAATTGAAGTGATATGCCCAATAGTAGAAGGTGTATGGGAAAATTTATAAGTACAGTCATTCCTGATAGATAGAATTAAAGAAGCTCAACAAGGTGATGCAAAACTTCAATAAATTTGGAAACAAACAGAAGAAAGACTCTAGACCAAAATGAGGAAGCATCCAGACGGATCATTCAGATTCGAAGATAGATTGTGCATACTCGGTGGAGACTTGCGGACATAGGTTATGTCAGAAGCACACAATTCTCAATATTCTATCCATCCGGGTAGTACTAAAATGTATCGGGATCTGAAACAAAATTTTTGGTGGTATGGAATGAAGTGCAAAATTGCTATGTTTGTGTCCAGATGTCTCGTCTGTCAGCAAGTCAAGGCAGAATATCAAAGACAACAGGACTTCTTCAGCCCCTACCCATACCTGAATGGAAATGGGAACACCTCATAATGGATTTTGTGATAGGACTGCCAAAGACACAAAGGGGTAATAATGCTATCTGGGTCATTGTAGATAGACTTACCAAGTCAGCTCGATTTCTACCCTTTCGAATTGGACAAATGATAGAAGCACTGGCGGATATGTATATGAAACAGATCGTTAGCCAACACGCCGTGCCCGTAAGCATAATTTCAGATCGAGACACAATGTTTACATCATATTTCTGGAAAAGTCTACAAGAGAATCTAGGTACCCAGTTAAAATTCAGTTTCGCCTATCACCCTCAAACGAATGGTCAGTCTGAAAGGATAATTCAAACTTTGGAACACATGCTAAGGGCCTGCATATTAGATTTTGGAGGACCATGGGACGACCATCTACATTTAGTGGAATTCTCTTATAACAAGAGTTATCATGATAGTATCAAAATGGCACCTTTTGAAGCCTTGTATGAAAGAAAATACTAGTATGTTGGACGAATGTAGGAGAAGGACAATTACTAGGTATAGAACTGGTAATGCAAACAGTAGACAAGGTTAAAGCAATTAGAAGCCATTTATAGGCAGCTCAAGATAGACAGAAAATGTGGGCTGACAAACACTGAAGGATACCGGTGAACATGTATTCCTGAAGATTTTGCCAACCAGGGGAACAATCAGATTTGGGACTCGAGGGAAACTAAGTCCAAGATATGTTGGACCATTCAATGTGCTAGAAAAGATTGGGAATGTATCGTATAAATTGGCTCTACCACCAACACTAGAAGGAGTGCATAACGTTTTTCATGTGTCACAACTTTGAAGATATGTACCGGATCTAAGTCCCATATTAGATCACACAGAGATCACCGTCGGACCAACTCTACGAGTAGAGCAAAAACCTGTTGGAATCCTAGATCGAAGGGACAAGATTCTTCGAAATCGGATTATTCCATTGGTACAAGCAACATGGAGCGAGGATTCTCTAGGAGATTCAACTTGGGAGAAGGAGGAATATATGAGATGCCAATATCCGTATCTATTCTTTGAGCCAGGTTAGTAATTGTATTTCATATTAGTTAGTTCAAATTCCGAGGACCGAATTTCTTCTAAGGAGGGTAGAATGTTATGCCCAAATAAATTTTCCTAATAATTAAACTAATGACAAATGATAATTGTGTCAACCTTATATATATATATATATATATATATATATATATATATATATATATATATATATATATATATAACTATTTTTACATTTGTATACCCTAAAGGGATGGTAATATTAGATTTGATAATTTGGAATATATCATAACTTCCATGTGTACACTTATAAAACATGACTTTCATAATAATAGTTAAATATGTAAGAAACAAGAAATTTGGTGGTTCTATTATGAGTTATATCCTTTCTACTTTTGCTAATCTTGAATAATTTTCAGCCCTTGATGCAATCTTGCTTTTCACTTATATTCAATATAGCTAAGTAAATCCCTCGGGTAAGAATTTTTGCAATCTTGGTATATATATATATATATATATATATATATATATATATATATATATATATATATATATATATATATATGAAATTGCGTGGTTATGGTGTTGAGAGTTGCTCCACCGAAGGGGTCGGCGTATCCGGATATTATAAATTGCTTGGTACCGGTGTTGAGGGTTGCTCCACCGAAGGGGTCGGCGTACCCGGATATTTGATTTTATTGTGTCTATTGGAAACTTTTTGGGTCAACAAATAAAAATGAGACTTTGCCAAATTTTTTAAAAATTCGAGAGTTATCCAAATTTAGAGAATTTTCAGGATTAGGAAGAACCTAATCTAATACTCTGAGTTTATATCCAGTTTCTAGTAAATTAAAGATTTCCATATGGCGTGTTGTCTTTGACACACGAGATGGAAATTGAGTTGGAACATAAACTTAAGAGTCATTAGACTATTGTTTATGTTGGTAGTTGCATCATGGGGTGAGAGAGAACAACTGGATCATATCCATCGAAATTTCCACAATATAATTACACCAGTAAAAGCTGATCAGTAGTCCCGCATCTGTAAGGCCTTGCAATGTCGAAAATGAGGCCTAGCTCACCAACAGAGAACAGTCTAGTAAATTCTAAAAATAAAACAGAATTTAAAAAGTTAATGCATACTAGTTTCCCATAAGATGTGAGGGATCAGATCTAAGGCACCGTACCCAATACAGACACCACCTGGTCCGGGGTAAATGGGATTATTGTCGGAAAAATAGAATGTGATCGTGATCCACATGTGTTCTCTAAAAATTTGCATAACCATGAGGAATAGTGTTTGTGGTTATATTATAGTTAGATCTTGTATGATAGCTTATTGGATTAGGATTATATAGTATTTCCAAAATATCTCATAATGAAGGTATTAAGATATATTTCTTATACTCCTTAAAGTTCTTCTATATTATATTTTTCACTTATTACCACCTTTAACTGAGGACTTGCTTGTCATTTCTAAACGACCTAGTATTTGTTCACTAGAGGAAGACGAGAACTTGGAAGAAATGATGCCTCTGTACGATGAAGACGGAGATAAATGAACATCAGGTAGTTTGGCCGAAATGTCGACAAGTTGATTATATTGTTAAAATATGTAAACTAAATATTTTGATGGAACTTGTAGTCTAGTTGTATAAATGATGTAAAGTTATGTATGAAAGATCTAGAATGTAATATATATCTTGTACCTTATCCTAGCTTTCATAGGCGATAATCGCAATCTTAATATTTGAATGTTGTGTTTGTGCGTAGCCTGGAGACGTATCAATGCACCTGGTTTCTGCTATTTGGAAAAGGGACGTGACAACGCGGTAGAAGGCTCTAGTTACCAGTACGCAGGAGTGAGCAGTACTCGACTTCATCATTAGCTTATGACTTTTCAGGTATGGCATATTATGCACAAATTATTTCAACTCCAACAGCACCTGTGCCAACCTAAACTCAAGAGATGGCGAAGGATGAAGACGAAGAGGAGGATGAGGATGAAGAGGACCAGGTGTAGGAGAATACAGCGGGTCGGAGGAACCGACTAGGCCTTAGACTTCTTGGACAACTTCTAAAACTAGTACGACTAGGAAATTCTTTACCGATAAATACTTCAGAAGTGATAGCATTATCAACATCATTATCTAACTTGTAATCTATATTCTCAATTAGATCATCACTATTTCCAACTTCGTCGTCGTCGTCATCATGGATATATTCTTCTGATGAATGATTTTCCTGGAAAAAAAAGAACAATTGGTTGGGAAGAACTAGCACCCGAGTTAATATTCTGATAATCAGAAAAATATTTAGTATTTCTATTATTAATTGTTGTTCATACTTATATAACAAATATATTTATATACCGTGATTGTGAATTAATCTCAACAATAAAATTCCATGCTTCTTCGCCATCTATCAAAATACATCTAGGATTATTAAAAACAAAATTTAAAATAAATTCATAATGAATACAAAAATGTTCAATAATAAGATTACATAAATTTTCAAAAATAATATTATGATAAGTTACAAAAATTTGAGTTTCTCCTCCTTCATAATCTAACCCGTTTAATTTACCTCTGTAGGAGTATATTATTCTTAGGCTATGATCCATGAAGAAATTGGAGCAGAAAAACTATTACTAGAATGCTGAAGGGTCGAAGCTGCTTGAGTGTTTGAAGGAGAGAAGATATTGCTTGAGTGTGTTTCACTTAACAAAATGCCTAAAATTAGCTTTTGAAAGAAAACTAGAAAAAAGTACAAAAGTACAAATTGTTTCTGGGAAGTATTGCTATGGAAGTCTGATCTGAGAGCGATCACTTTGTTCCTTGGACCATACGATGATGATGAAGAAAACTGCTTGAAGAAGACGAACAATCGGAAGAACTAAGTCACCAGAAAGGTATCGAGCAACGGCACTGATGGCACAGTCGAATGCTTTCCTGCTTTGCTTTACCCTGTTCTTGAGAAAATGTTGAAGAAATGCTTCTGGGAATATCACTCTGAAAGTATGAGTTTTCTCAGAATCTCCTCTCCTGTATCTCTCTTAATGATATCTTGTGTTAAAAATAAGTCTATTTATAGACTAGACCTTCTGTGCGTAAAAAGCAACAAAGTTTGGTCTTTGTGCAAGTAACTATCACCCACGATAAAAATCATTCTCTATGCATGATGACACGTGTCCCATTACTTCAACAAAATGGGGAGAGCACGTACACACGTTCCTCGATAAGTGTGGCATGAAAGCCACGCAAGCAGACCACGTTCTCATGTAGCCAGAAAAGATTGGGCATAAAAATGACCCAAAATATACTTCCTAGGTAAAATAGCAAACCGGGCGTAAAATAACCCAAAATATACTTCCCGCGTAAAGTGGCTGAAAAATAGCCTTGAGCGTAAAATTAGCTCAAATAAACTTTACGCACACAATAACCTTGAGCCTAAAAGCTCGAGTAGCTTTCGTGCGTAAAAGAAGCAATCTCTTGAGCGTAAAGTAGCCCATCTGCTCATTAAACGACAAGTATTGGGTTTAGTGTAAATCAAATCTTCTCGGCTTTTGTGCAAACTGCTGTCAGAAAATCATTATGTCAGAACAGTATCACGCGCATTAAATGCGATGTGGACAACCTGTCTCCCGCGTAAAGTTTAGTTGATAGCTCTCGCGTAAAGTGGCTCGCGTAGAGTTTTACTCTGTTTGATCTCCGCGTAAAGTCTGAGTCTGACTCAGTTTGAATTGCGTAAAGTTCTCAACTTCTTTGACTTAGTCTATGAAGTACTTTTTACGCTCCTACAAGACCCCTTCAAAGTTTTCAAATTATTTTCAAAATTTGAAATACTTTGAACAGAAGCATAAATTTAGGGAATTTTAACAGTCCGCGTAAAATTCGGGATACTCAACGGTCATCTGCGTAGAATTCGGGATACTCAACGGTCCGCGTAAAATTCGAGTTATCCAACCGTCGGCGTAAATTTCGGGAATTTGAACCGATTTCAAAATTCTCTATAAATAAAGCTATACGAGTACAGAGAGAACTTTACTCGTCCTTCGCAATCCCGAACTTCTTTATTCTTCTTCCTTCAAAATCTCAATTCAAATCCATGGCCCCCAAGAGCAAGACCGCCGCCGACACCAAGGGCAAGAAGCCCGCCGAAGCTTCGTCGACGGCTGACCGCGTAGAAACCAACATTCCCTCATCGGTGGCACCCCGACAGTCCAACCCGCTGTGGCTCCAGCCATGAAAGGTAGAACACTACCTAACTTCGGCCGTGAGTTCGCCGGAGAAGAAGAACTTCGAACTTTAAACTTCACGCCCACGTTATACGTGTCAGCGTAGAAATTGAAATAAAAAATACGCCCACGTTATACGTGTCAGCGTAAAAGTAAAAACATACGCCCACGTCTATACGTATCAGCGTAAAATTCAAAATATGCTCACGTCAATATGTGCCAGCGTAAAAATCAAAATATGCTCACGTCTATACGTGCCAGCATAAAATCTAAAATACGCTCACATCAATATGTGCCAGCGTAAAAATCAAAATACGCTCATGGCTATACGTGCCAGCGTAAAATCTAAAATACGCTCACATCAATATGTGCCAGCGTAAAATTCAAAATACGCTCACGCCAATTCGTGTCAGCATAAAATTTCACAAGTGAAAGACTTTGCGTAAAACAAAGAACTTTTACACTTTAAAATTTTATCAACTTAAATTTTGCGCATAAGCATAAAGTTTGTATAGTCTTTAATCTTTATGCGTAAAACTCAGATTAAGTCATCTGCGTAAAAATTCAAATTAGATTTTTACTAACATAATTTTTCTTTTTCTTTTGGCAGTGGACTTTTAAATTCATCCGCTTGCAGAAATATTCGGCTTGCCAGCTGGTATGGTGGGCTCAAATTACTTGGAAAATTTGTCCCATGTAGAGTTTCCTCAGTCAAATCCAGAATACCATGAAGGGAGACACCAGCTAATAGCTGCTCAAGGGGACATGATGCTACTGTCCATGGTAAATAGAGAATTATTGGTATCGCTAGATGACCAACAATTTTTGAAGCCAGCCTTCTTGTTCGGGGATGCTATAGACTTCCAATCACAAACACACCCCAAGAAGGAGGCTTGGGTGTTTAAATTTGGAGAGAGGGCAATGTATCTCTCGGACATGGCCAGAGATTACCCCTTATCGACATTTGTTCATGCCACCCATCCCCGACAGATGCTATGGAACCTGACTCCCAGCAGTCATGGTAGGCCGGGCAGAATCATCTTCAAGAGGGATAGAGCCAAAGATATGGGGTACCACATCAGTACTCCTAGTGGTGGTATTGTTCTTTTCTCCAGTCTCTTGCTTGGATTCACATCGAGCGAAGATTTAGCTCTGATCCAGTCGGTGTAGACACCAATATTCATTAACAAGTTCATAGGGGCTGTAGTATTATATCCCCAGGCCAACCCTAGGCTACCAGGGTGGTTGACTCCTTATAACCAGAACTGGATTCAGCTTAGTGCCTGGATCCTGAAGAACTTTAAGACAGAACTGGAAGCCATCGGCCTTTATGAAGCGGTAGCCTCTACGAGCCAGGGTATACCGATGAACAGTAACCTGTTCTTGGCTATGATGGAGTTGTACATACGTTAACCAGGAACTTTTGCAACCCCACTAGGTGAGATAGATCTTGCCCTACACGAGATGCAATTCATCTCTAAGTTGTCGATGGGTGAAGCTCCTTATGAAGAGTATGTTCCCTCAAACCGGGAACTAGCAAAAATTAGAGAGAAAAATCCTCAATTGGTTGAGGTCTACCAAGAACTGATGTGCCATTACTTAATTTGCACGAGTATGTATGATAGTGGATCGCACTTGGTATATACTAATAAATGGACAACCTATCTATTCTACCATGAGAATATGATACCCAAGAACGAGAAGGAGAGATTCCAAGAAAACAAGGCTCCAACCATCAACCCTTGTTCAATAATCCCTTCAGATCTGATCCACAGTTTGATGATCTCACATAAGTCTCTAGACCAGCGTTTGTCCACCAAGACTGGAGACATCCCTGTGGGGACTGAAACCTTAAGCTACTTGAGGCATGGCAGTCAGAGGATGTCAAACGAAGCCTTGCTGGAAGGCTTTCTGTCTCTGTGGCTGCAGAGATGGGTCGTGCTAGGGATAAGCATGATTGACAGAATTCATCGAAACATATTGTGGCCGGCAGTACGTTTGGTGTTCAAGGTCAGAATCAACCTGCTATCGGCAATGGTGTGTCGAATAAATACAGGTTTACGGACCTTTGGTGAGGAACAAATCAACAATGCTCCTCACCAAAAAGAATTCCCAAGGGTGGAGATGTCCTACACTTATTTGATGGGCTGGCTACTGCATCATAACTGTAGTTTGTTGCCACCGGGCCCTGGAGATAATACGGAGGTCTTCCTCCAGAAATTTAATAAAGCCACATAGACTGCAACTACAGTGGCAGATACCCAAGCAGTGCTGAACTATTCCCATGGATAGAATTTCTTCTGTACAAGACCACAAGTTCCAGCCGACTGCTTCGGTGTATAATTTGAAGATAGAGGAGAAGGGAGGACTTCATTACCTGTGCCAGTTCTCAAATGGCTAATGTGCTTCAGACCCTTCCATCTGATGTACATGAATGAAGACAACTGTGCGTTCGAACCGTATCTACCAAGTCCGTTCGCTCGCCAGTTTGGATATGACCAACTTCATGTTGGTAATCCCTCCACCAGCTTCTAACATTATGGGAAGCTAATTGATGGTGCAAGAGCCTGGAGATATTTTAGCACTGCTTGTACCGGTGCCAAATTCAGAGGGTCGACTGCTACAAGCACAACCGAGCTACGGATACTTCATACGTATGCTCGCTTTTATGCGTCCATTCGCTCCTTTGCCCATGGCTATAATATGAAGGGGAGTCTTCGATAGCCCAAGGAAGGGAACGTCGAAGAACCAGTCAGAGTATTTCCAGACATACCCGATGACGCTGTTGTTCCAGATGAGTATCTGGAAGTAATCCCTGCAGGAGCTGGCGAAATAGCTGCAGGACTAATTGTTATCAGCAAGACCCAGAAGCGGAAATTAGGTTCAGCTGTTACCCTTCCAGAGAAGACTCTCCCAGAGAAGAAGAAGAAGGTTACCGTCAAAGGGCCTTCTAGACAGAGAGCCTCTACCCCAGAGAGCGACACTCCAGTCAAGGAGCCACAATATATTGCATCTTCTTCAGCTCATCCTGGAGAAGGATCCTCGGCATCCCAACCAGCAGCGTCAACAGAAGCTGTGGCGGTCCTATCTCCTGGACACCTCAGCTCATCACTTCATCTGTCTTTGCCACAAAAGGCACAAGCTACTGAGGACGCTGCCACTACACATATTGTTGATCGAGAGCTCATCCCATCAGATGAACCGGCTCTTGCCTTCGATGATGATGACTGGGATGGGGACTATGATTCGTACTTGGCACGTCCTGTACCCACTCCAGGTAAATATCAATCACACAAAATCCATATAAGATTATGTATTATGATTTTGTATATTAATTTATTTTGCTTAATTTGTAGGTATCATCACTGCAGCAAAGCCTGTGGCTCCTCCTCCTCAAGAAACTATTTATGAGGAAAACACGAAGTCTGAAGAAGAGGATTCTTCATCAAAAGAAGATTCTGCTCAAGAAGAATGTCTTCCATCTATGGAGGTACAACAAGAGCTTCCCATGGAGGCCTAGCCAGAATTGCCTTCTCTTACTGAAAATAGAGAAGAAGAACAAACTGCAGAAGAACCAACTACAGATGAAGAAGCGGCTGCTGAAGAAGAAACAGACTTCAATGAAGAAACTGAAGTACTCCCAGAGCCTGAAGAGCCAATAGCCTATGAAGGTGATGAGGATATAATCAACTCATCAACTGAAGCTCAAGATATTGTAATAGCATCTTCTGTTATTGCTACTGATCCAGTATAAGTTTATGAGAAGACGGTGTCTGAACCGGAGTCAGCTACGATAACTACCATTCCCCCTATACCAATCACCGCCACCGAAACTCAAGTAGTTTCGACTCCAGAAATGGCTGGAGTAACAAGTACTGAAGAAATTGTCCTAAAAGCTCCTGGAAATCAGTTAGCTATGGTAGCAACAACAACATCGACTTCATCTTAGTCTGCTACCGAAGCAACAACATCTGCTCCTAGTCTTCAGAAAAGGGATCTGGTAGACATTGCCGCAACGCCGAGCTCAAATGCAGAAATGAATCTCTTAGTTGAGATTCATACTGAAACTTTCTACAAGACCTTGGCAGCTCTGATCAAAATGGTCCTGAAGAAGGGCCTCAATTATGAAAGCCTGATGGCTGCTATTGCTCTTACGATCAGAAATATTGCCATGTTCAATGATGCAGCGAGAGCAGCGACATTGGAGAAGGTCATGGAGGAACTTGAATGGCACGTTAGAGAATATCTAAGTCTGTCAAGTGAAACTATTGAAAGTCTCATCCAAAGTGAGTATGACGCTTTATCAGCTGAATACTTCGCTCGGGAGACTACTTTCAATGAAGCTCTCCAAGAATACAGCAGCAAGGTCACCAAAGAAAAAGCCTTTTTGGCTGAAGCTAAGCCCCAACTGGATATCCAGAGAGAAGCCTATGAAACTTCAAATATAAGAATTCATCAATAGAATGATAGAATTTATGAAGTGGAGGCAGAATTGGCTCGCTTGAAGGCAGAAAAGGAGCAGTTGATCATAACTCGAGACCAACATTTAACGCATAGCTCAATATTGGAGGAACATGTCTTCGGTACTGAAGCTACTATCAAAACCTTTGACGAAGCCAACGATAAGATGATAGCTACTTTTGTCGAATTCTTCCATATTTGTACTCTAGAAGCTCGGCGTACTCTAGCTACTACAACTGTGATGAACTCTCGTGAGAAGTGTCTAGCAGAGCTACAGAAACTGTTAGAAGATGTATCTGCTCCGCCTTAGGCAAATAAAAAGCTTTTGTATTCTTCTTTTTGTTCATCAATATAGAATTCTGTATTCTTCTGTCTTTTTTATTCTGTAATATTTTCAAGACATGAATGAAATATTTTGTTTTGTGACCCTATCATTTATTTTGAATTTAAACAATAGGTATGAGATAGAAAATACTTATCAGAGGTAATATGGACATGATAAGTCTTCTAAACTCAATAAATTATATCTATCCAGAGGTAATGTGGACATGATAGATAATGAATCTTGTTTTCTGTTTAGAGTGTACAATACTATCAGAGGTAATATGAACGTGACAGATCGTAACAACTCAAAAAAAATATATTAATATCTATTCAGAGGCCATATGGACATGATAGATAGGAAAAGAAGTAGACTTAATATTTATTCACAAGTCATGCGAACATGATAAATAACAAATCTCTCTTTTTTAATCAGCTGGTAAGACAGAAGATCAAAATTCTCTTTCAAGAGACAAGTAATCAGCTTAACCAAATATTGGTAGCTGGGGAATAAAGAAGAAGTTCAGACATAATATTTTTTCAAGAATTTGTCGTTAATCGGCATCATGAGCAAATCTCCATTAGGTTTAGACAACCTATAGGCACCATTAGAGAAGACTGTCTCGACTATATAAGGACCTTCCCATTTTGCTTAGAATTTCCTTTTGCTCTTATGAGTCATCACCATCGATCTTCGAACAGCTAGAACTAGCTCACCGACTTTGAATACCCTCTCTTTAAATTTACGATTGAAAGTTTGAGATATGCAGGCTTGATATAGCTCAATGTGCTGTTGCAATTGAAGACGCTTCTCGTCTAGACCTTCAAGTTCTTGAAGTCTCAACTGATCATTCTCTGTAGTTAGCTCATTAGCAATGGCTATTGTAAGAGATGGAATCTGAATTTCCAATGGAAGAACAGCTTCACATCCGTAGACCAATGAAAATGGTGTAAAACCAATAGGAGTTCGGACTGTCGTTCGGTAAGCCCATAAACCTTTTCCAAGTTTCTCATTCCAATCACGTTTATTAGAAGAGACGAACTTTTTGAGATATTTAATGACTGTCTTGTTGAAAGCTTCGGCCAAACCATTAGTAGTTGGATTATAAGCCATAGAAGCCAGATTTTGAATTCGATTCTTGTCGCAGAATATAAAATGCCTGACTGGCAAATTGTGGTCCATTATCATGGATTATCCTTCGGGGAATCCGAAAACGATAAATGACATGGTGTTTAATGAAGCTAATAACATTAGATATTTTTACTTCAACAAGGGGAACCGCTTTTGCCTATTTAGAAAAGTAATCGGTTATAGCCAGTATAAACCGATGTCCCTTGACAGAAGGAGGGTTAATCGGACCAATAATATCCATGCTCCAAGCTTCAAAGGGCCAAGAAGCTACTGTAGGATGTAAGAATTTTGATGGTTGATGAGTAAAATCGACATAAATCTGACACGCTTTACACCGTTTAGCATAATCCACAACATCTGCTATCATAGAAGGCCAATAATACCCCATTCTTTGAATGTGGTACTGTAATTTTGGACCCGGTTGATGGACACCGCAGACACCATCATGAGCTTCACGGAGTGTTTGCTTAGCTTCACTTTCAGAGTGACAACGCAGCAAAAGTCCGTCATAAGAATGACGATATAACATATGTAAAAAAGAATCATAGTAGAATCGAAATGATCGTCTCTTGATCGATGCAGCTTCTTTTGGATCTTCAAGTAAAATCCCATGGACCGCATAATCAATGAATGGACTTCTCCAATTCCTTTGCTGAGAACTTGATTCTGTAGTATAACTCTGTTCAATATGCAAATTATTCTTGACACAGAATAAGTCTCGATCCAACAATGTAATGGTATTTTGTCTTCTAATTGGAACAGCTAAGTCTGTGGCTAAACTAGCAAGAGCACCAGCTTTCAAATTTTGAGAACGTGGTACGAATTCGATGAAGAATCCTTTGAATGAAAGGACCAATTTGATTACCACTTGATGATAAGGAATGAGGCCAGGATTTCTGACTTCATATGTCCCTCTGACCTGATTAACAATCAATTGAGAGTCTCCATAAGCTTCCAGGAACTCAATATCCAAATGTTTTACTACTTGAAGACCAATTAGCAGAGCATTATATTCTGCCACATTATTGGAACATGGCTCATTAAGAGAATAAGCACGGTAAATGACTATTTTATTAGGAGAAACCAAGACGATACCTACTCCGGAGACAATATTGCCTTTAGGTCCAACCCGCGATGCTCCGTCAAAATATAGTTGCCAAATATCTTTTCTTAAAGTCATATTGCAATCCACGACTTCATCTAGAATGTCCTCATATAGCTTAGATGTTTCAGGTATAGGGTGAGTAGCTAAGAAATCAGCTAATGCTTGACCCTTCACTGGTTTTTGAGGTACATAGACCATATCATAAGGAGTAAGCAACATCACCCAGGTGGCTAATCTGGAATTAAGGATGCTCGGTTTTCTCATCAATATCCGAATAGGATTTATTCTGGAGATGACATGAATAGTCTGTCCTGAAACATAATGTCGTATCTTTTGAATGACAAAAACCAAAGCCAGACATTCTTTTTCCACAGGAGTATACCTGTGTTCAGCTCCAACCATCATTCGACTAAGATAATAAATTGCCTGTTCATGGCCTTTATCACTTTTTTGTGCAAGAAGAGCACCGAGAGAATGATCTAAAGCTCGAACATATAACAAAAATGGTCTTCCTACCACTGGAGGTACCAGAACTGGTGGATTTGTAAGGTATTGCTTGATGTCATTGAAGGCTTTCTGACATGCTTCATCCCAAACAAATGATACACCTTTTTTAATAGCCGAGAGAAAGGTTGACATCTCCCAGAAAGATTAGATATAAATCTCCTGATATAAGCGATACGACCTTGGAAATCGCAAAGTTCTTTTAGATTGCGTGGAGGACGCATTTCAAGAATTACTTTGATTTTGTTAGGATCAACATGGATACCTTGAGAAGTGATGACAAATCCCAAAAACTTGCCACTGGAAATCCCTAAGAAAGACTTAGTAGGATTCATCTTCAAATGATGTTGACGCATCAATTCAAATACCGTCTTTAAGTCTTGAGTATGATCATCTTTTGATCGACTTTTGACAGCAATATCATCTACATAACATTCAATTGTTTTTCATAGATGTTCTTGAAAGATATTGCTCATGGCTCGCTGATACGTAGCACTAGCATTTTTCAGTCCAAACGGCATAACCGTATAGCAATAAACTCCAAAGGGTGTACGAAAAGCGGTATGCTTTTCATCTCCTGGATGTATCTTAATTTGATTATATCCTGAAAATCCGTCCATGAAAGACACGCGTTCAAAACCACATGTATTGTCTATTATGACATCGGTAATCGGAAGTAGAAATTCATCTTTTGGACAAGCTGCATTAAGATCCCGAAAATCTACGCAAACTCGGACTTTTCCATTCCTCTTCATAACAGGTACAATGTTGGCAATCCAGTCTGGGTGTTGTTCTTCACGAACAAAGCCACTTGTAATCAGTTTTTAACTTCTGCTTCAATTGCATCCATCATATCTGGTCGAAAACGCCGCTGCTGTTGTTTTACAGGCTTGGCATTAGAAAGAATATTGAGTTTGTGAGTAGCTATTTTAGGATCTAGGCCCGATATATCCTCATAACTCCATGCAAAGATATTAATATATTCTTTAATTAGCTGTATCAACTCTTTTTTTTCATCTTCAGAAAGGTTTTTACTGATGAATATTGGCTTAGCCGTAGTTCCGTCGCCAACGTCAATCTAGACAATTTCATCTTCTGTAGATGGCTGTCGCTGTTCAAAATGAAGCTTCCATTATGTGTCCATTTGTTGTGCCCAAGGGTCATTTTCAAATGGCTTAGATTCACCATCAGTTTGAACCATGTTAACTGAGAATACGCACTCAGATTCATCATAATGGTTTCCTTCAGAATATAAGGATTGTAAAAAATTGGAAGAATATTCTTCTTCCATATCTTCTTTGTACATGTAGGATGTATCAGATTCGATGAACTGGATTTCTTCAGAATCTGAGGATTGTGAAGAACTGGAAGAAAATTCTTCTTGTATATCTTCATTAAACATGTGAATGGATCGTATCCCAACCCATGACGAGTTTTCTAGAAAAACAGATCACCACATAATGGTAACCGTCTACCTTTATCTTGATTGAGACCTTACATAGTCTTCAAATCATATCCCATATTCTGGATAATCTTAAGAGACTGTTGACTATATTTGTCAATTCAGATTCTTCCTTTATCTTTCTCTCTGAGATCATCTGTCTGAGTAACAGGGATATTTCTAGCCAGGCCAAACACAATTTGGCGCTTGTTTTTCTTATTAGACGGAATCATAAAATAAGATTCTTTGTGACGTCTATAAGTTACACAAGCTTGTGATGATGAGGTTACAGGTAGAAGATATGGAGAAGATGCTAAGAACCTTTGAGCATAAGATCCAACATCAACATGAGGAGGAAAAACATTTTCCTTATGATTAATATATAAGGTTTCCTCCGTATTTATGTCATTTTTATGTTGATGACTTTGATTATCAACAGATAAAGTCATTCTTTCAATAAATTTGACAGCCATATACTCCAAAAGGAAATTTTTA
Source organism: Iris pallida (assembly GCA_029216955.1). Taxonomy (NCBI): domain Eukaryota; kingdom Viridiplantae; phylum Streptophyta; class Magnoliopsida; order Asparagales; family Iridaceae; genus Iris; species Iris pallida. Next base: position 16,919,485 of record JANAVB010029620.1, read on the forward strand.
TTGATATTAGAAAGTACAAAATGATCAATATTTACATTATTTACAAACTGACTACTATACTTTGGATTGATCATTAACGGACCATCGTCCGTCTTCTGCGTAGACTTGCCAAGGTTGATAATCAGAGGTTCTGGATCATTCGGACGAGAAGTACGTCCCTTGACTTTGATCATGAGAGGTTGAACTTGGCTCTTGACTGGAATACTCACTGATTCCTAAGACGAAGCTTGAGTTCTTCCTTTAACCTTGATCACCAAAGGTTCTTCATTGACAGGTTGGAGTTGGATTCGACCTTTGACTTTGATCTTCAAAGGTTGCTCTTCCGAAGGATCTTCTGAGGCAGATTGATCTTCTGCAGGTGATCGATCTTCGACCATATCCGATATCTCCTTCACATGCTCCTATTTGTAGAGTATTGAGTCAGAGAAATAGGCTTCAACACGCTTGAAAGGATTTATATCTGCGAATTCAGTCTTCACAATCCCTTGAGAATCCACGTACTTGAGGCATTGGTGGAGAGTTGAAGGCACAATGTTATGCTCATGTATCCACGGTCTTCCAAGGAGGATATTGTAAGATACATCTGAGTTGATAACATAAAATGTTGCCATAGTTCGAAGATCACCAATTTGAATCTTCAGACGAATCTTCCCCAGTGGTTTACTCTTTCCAAAGTTGAAATCAACTATTATTCTACTAGTGTAAGTCAAATCACTAGTAGGAATCCTCAAGGGTCATACCTTACTCTGAAGAATAATGCTAATAGAAGACCCAGGATCAATATAAATTCTGTCAATTTTAGTGGATTCAACAACATATCATCTGAAGAATAATAGTTGATTTCTATCACCACCCTCCAAAGGAATTGCTTCCATCACACTATGACATTGTGGACACGATACTGGTATATTGTTAGGACTCTTGAGTTGGGCTAAGCATGAGTCTGCTTGTAGCAAAGCTTCGCTCAAAGTTTCTCGACTTTCTTTAGAAAGATGAAGCAGCTCAAAGATAGAAAGTCTAGCCGGAGTATTAGCTAACTGGCTAGAATATCGAACTTGTAGGGTTTCATCACCACCCCTTGATTTAGCTAACAGGATCAATATAAACCCAGTATAACACAGAGGCCTGTCGTATTTATTATGCTTCAACAACATATCTTCTTGTGTGAAGGTAATGTTAGGAATTGCTTCCATCACACTATGATATTGTGGACACGATACTGGTATATTGTTAGGACTCTTGAGTTGGGCTAAGCATGAGTCTGCTTGTAGCAAAGCTTCGCTCAAAGTTTCTCGACTTTCTTTAGAAAGATGAAGCAGCTCAAAGATAGAAAGTCTAGCCGGAGTATTAGCTAACTGGCTAGAATATCGAACTTGTAGGGTTTCATCACTACCCCTTGATTTGAAGCAGACTTCAATGAGATGTCAAAGCGTACTGCTTTCTGTTTCCCTTTCTCAACCACCGATGGTTTATAAGGTCTTGCTTCAACAGAAACATGAGACAGTTGAGCTGGTAATGTTTCAGCAACGTCCTCCGCTTCTTTAGAAGTTCCTTCATAATCTTTGTGGTACTCTTTCCCAGATCTCGTACCAGCAAAGGTTTCTTCTTCAGACTTAGGAGAATGAAGTATCATATTACAGGTTTTGTTTTTCTTTCTTTTAGTCTTCTTCTTGCGAGGATTTTTATGAGGGACCTCAAAATCCAATCCAATAGTGGATTTCTGACCTTGAATTTGTAAAGGAAGTCACATTCCTTTATCATAGTTCAAGCCTTCCTCCTTTTGAAAGTCATATCCCATCTTTTTCATGAGATGGACCGATTGTTGACTATACATGTGAGTGGGTAGCAGACTTTCAATAGATGGTTCAACAGAGGAAGAAGAAAGAGAGACCTGTGTAGCCACAAGAGAAGGAGGAATAAAAACCTCTGTAACCACAGGAAAAGGACGAATAGAAACCTCTGTAGCTACAGGAGAAGGAGTATTCAGGATAGGAGGAAAAATCCCTACTGGTGCTTTCTCATAAGCAGCAAAGACTTGTTATCCCTGTATAAGGGGACACTATTCATAGCTAACCACTACCGATGAGTAAGTTTGAGTTTGGTAGGAGGAGCCAAATTTGGAGGGCATATGTTCAAACTCCTCAGTCTATCCTCCAAAGGAATGCCATCCCAAAGATGATCCAAATCATCATGATCTGGAGTAACAACATGAGAAATCATGTTGCAGTTTTTGACTTTTTGACCTTTCTTGGGTTTTGAAATTTTACCTTCATCTTCTATTTCAGGTACTAAGTCAGGATGTACCCACATGATTTCACCATTTTTTAATGTGAGAGGCAATAATCCTTCATTTTGCTCTCTAGCAGGCGGGAGATTCACAATCTTCATATTTGCCTAAGGAATTGGGACAACCCCATCTGGAACTTGCTGTGGAGTAAAACCTCTAAATTGAAGAGAAACCATATTAGTTGTAACTGTATGCTCATCATTGGTTAAAGCAATGGCATTAGCATTTATTAACTCTTGGATTTTCTTCTTTAAAATATAGCAAGCCTTGGTAGGATGATTTATGTATCTATGATAGATACAATACTTGGGGTTGTCCGTCAGATTCACCTCATTAGGTCTTTTTGGCTCTGGAATCTGGAGTTTGCCACTCTTCACAAGATATTAGAATATCCCTGGGATATCACTATTGTCAAAAGAGTATTCTTCTTTTGGTTTGGAAGACTCCTGATTATTTGGCATCGTTTTGGGTTTTGAAAGATTAACCACTAGGGTTTCCTTCCCTTTCCCGTTGCGATTGCCGAAATTATTACCAGAAGAGCCTTTCTTTCTTTTGTCTTCTAAAGCAAAGATCATCCCGTGTTCACGAGCCAACCTACCATTAGTCTCGGCTGACACTGCTACTATAATAAATGAGGCACAATCTGTGAATTGAGAGCCCGTAAAGACAACAATAGTTGGTCGCAGATTCATTTTGCATGTATCAATCAATGTTGAATCTGGCATACCCGAAGGCATTTTCAAAGTTGCCTGTCGAAAACATTCGATAAATGTCCGAGTATCTTCCTTCTCCTTTTGTTTGACCTCTATTAAGGAGGACATATTCATGTCCATGCCTCCTTTATAGAAGCGGGAGAAAAATATTACTTTAAACTCGTCAAAAGACGATATACAATTGTCGGGCAGACTGCGATACCAGTCATAAGCTGAACCCGTCAAACACCCGATAAAAATACGGATGAGAAGAACATCATTTTTTTGCAAATGTACAGTCATAATATCAAAATAATTGATATATTGACTAGGAGAAGCCTTTCCATCAAATAATACCATTGATTGTGGTTTGAATTTTGGAGGAAAGGGTACATCATTCCAGTGAGGAGGATAATGTTACTTAATCCCTAACCTCTGGAGCTGATCCTTGTGCTTCAGAACTTCAAACTGTGCTTTTAGTTCACGCACTGCTTGAATAGCTTCACTAGTTTGAGGAAGCACATTCGATTGAATAGTTGCTAGATGTACCGTAACCCCCACCGGAGGTGGTACATCTTCTGGAATGAGAGGATCTGGAGATGCAGAATTTTGATTGACAGAGGCTCTTGACCAACATTATTCAAAGGTATATCAATCCCTTGACTATCTTGAGTTTGTGCTGCTACTTGCACCGGTGTTACTACTGCCGGCTGAGCAGTTTGCTGAGTCATTATTATTTGATACATACTTTGCATCATGGTGAGCATATCCTTCAGTGATTGTTCAACTACATAGAGACGTTGTTCTGTGTTAGCGGTTGACGTCTCCGGTTCATCTCCGATAGCATATGGTTCAACCTCGCTTGAACCTACAGAAGGATTGGTGTAGAGGTATGAATCAACGCTATCAGTTTCTGAATCCAACGAATGGGTACCCCCAGCTTCTGAATCTGAAGATTATATTGATCTTTGAACTCTTGATCGAGTATTCTGATATACCCCTTCAAAAGTATCAAGGAGTCGGTTGAACTGTTGTTGGCTTGGAGTCCGGGACGAATTACGTCTTGGACGTCGTCCTCTATTGGTATGAGATGCCATATTGACCGATGCATATGACAACTCATGTTCTTGATCATCAACTTGTTGCTGAGGCACATTGTAGCTTAACCGGTAAAAAAACTGACCGTTTAGAAGCCGAACAACAACATTTGATTACAATCTGATGACACTCACAGTGGTGATTTTCTTGGGGGAGTGTCACAGGAGATTTTCTGTTTTTATGCTTTTGTACGAGCAGCTCGCGTAAATCAGAAGGAGTAGAAGGAGTCGTCTTCTTTATTATATTTGGGACAGAGAAACGTTTAGTCCCTTGTGTATAAAGAAGATTATTGGCTATATTAGCAGAACCAAACTGCACATTTTTACGCACCTGGAGTTGCGTGCGTAAATCCTGAGATTTTTGTGCACAAAGGACTCCATTAGCATTACGAGTAATTTGAAGGTTTGGTACCTTGCGTAAAGCAGTATAAGAAGGCTGTTGGTGAACAACTGAAGTTTTACTAACAATAGGATTCTTATTTTTACGCTGCATGTGTGTAGGAAAATTCACTTTAGATGCAAAGGCATCATTGTGAATTTCATCTACTCTGTCACAGACATGAGATTTACCCTTACGCGTAGAGCACAAAATATGAATATCTGCCACATCACAGACGAGAAATTTTCTTTTACGCGTAGAGCATAAAACTTGGGTGTCTACCACGTCGCAGACGGGAGACTGGTTTTTACGTGCAGAGCGTAAAGCTTAGGAGTCTACCACGTCACAGACGGGAGACTTATTTTTACACGAAAAGCATAAAACTTGGGAGTCTACCACGTCACAGATGGAAGACTTATTTTTACGCACAGAGCATAAAACTTGGGAGTCTATCACGTCACAGACGGAAGACTGGTTTTTACGCCCGGGGTGCATCACTGAAGTAAAGTCTGCCTCGTCACCGACGGTAGCCTCCACAACAGGAGTGGGAAGGATTCCTTTGCCTTCAGAGACAGCAAGAACAGGAGATGGTTTGGACTTAGGAATCCAAACTTTTCATGCCTTTCGTAATTTTTGAACATTGGAGCAGCGAGTACTACCCCCAGTTCGGAGTATTTCTTCGTAAGTAGTCTGGTCGAAGTGAACAACCAGATTCTTCTTTGTCGATCCGACCGATACATCATTATATTGAGCAATTACTTTCTCATCAGAGAAGAAAGTCGTCCCCAGCAGAGTCGCCATTTTGTTTTACTTAACAAAATACCTAAAATTGGCTTTTGAAAGAAAACTAGAAAAAAGTACAAAAGTATAAATTGTTTTTAGAAAGTATTGCTATGGAAGTCTGATCTGGGAGCGATCACTTTGTTCCTTGGACCATACGATGATGATGAAGAAAACTGCTTGAAGAAGATGAACAATCGGAAGAACTAAGTCACCAGAAAGGTATCGAGCAACGGCACTGATGGCACAGTCGAATGCTTTCCTGTTTTGCTTCACCCTGTTCTTGAGAAAATGTTGAAGAAATACTTCTGGGAATATCACTCTGAAAGTATGATTTTTCTCAGAATCTTCTCTCATGTATCTCTCTTGATGATATCTTGTGTGAAAAATAAGTCTATTTGTAGACTAGACCTTCTGTGCGTAAAAAGCAACGAAGTTTGGTCTCTGTGCAAGTAACTATCACCCACGATAAAAATCATCATCTACGTATGAAGACACGTGTCCCATTACTTCAACAAAATGGGGAGAGCACGTACACTCGTTACTCGATAAGTGTGGCATGAAAGCCACATAAGCAGACCACGTTCTCATGTAGCCAGAAAAGATTGGGCATAAAAATGACCCAAAATATACTTCCTGCGTAAAATAGCAAACCGGGCGTAAGATAACCCAAAATATACTTTTCGCATAAAGTTGCTGAAAAATAGCCTTGAGCGTAAAATTAGCTCAAATAAACTTTACGCACACAATAGCCTCGAGCGTAAAAGCTCGAGTAGCTTTCGTGCGTAAAAGAAGCAATCTTTTGAGCGTAAAGTAGCCCATCTGCTCATTAAACGACAAGTGTTGGTTTTAGTATAAATCAAATCTTCTTGCCTACTGTGCAAACCGCTGTCAGAAAATCATTATGTCAAAACAGTATCACGCACATTAAATGCGATGTGGACAGCCTGTCTTCCGCATAAAGTTTAGTGGATAGCTTTCGCGTAAAGTGGCTCATATAGAGTTTTACTCTGTTTGATCTCCGCGTAAAGTCTGAGTCTGACTCAATTTGAATTGTGTAAAGTTCTCAACTTCTTTGACTTGGTCTATGAAGTACTTTTTACGCTCCTACAGAGTGCTGGAGGTTGCAAGAGTTAGATATGACAGAGTTTGAGGGAGGAGAAAGGAGATGGATATGATAGAGTGGGTGGCTTTGATTTTATATAGAAGTCTGGGGTAAACGTTGGAAGTGAACGTTTGAAGTGAACTTTGGGTGTCAGTGACCGTTGGAGAGCATTTACGTGAGACATAACCCCACCTTCCAACGGATAACACAGTCTTCAAAATAAACCCCACCCCACCGCCATATAAAATGGTGCGACCCCCCACCATGTCAGCACTCCCCACCACTCTCGCCATTGGAGATGGCGGTGGCTGCCTCGTCAGCCAACCGCTGCTATGCGCCCGCCATCTCCTTTGGCGGTGGATGCCTCGTGAGCGGCCACACGCTCCGGCCTGCCATCTCCTGTGGCTTTGTCTCCCTTTACATGGAAATTCTACAAAAGTTCATCCTTCTTGCTACTCTTCCTAAATTCATCCCTTTGGATGAAAATTTCTGAGATTATTTGGGACGGTCTTAAAAATTTTTTGGGATGGAAAATCTTACTAGTCCTAAATAAGAGATTCATTTTTCAATCTGTCCCAAATAATACTATTTTTTGTTACAAAAAATATAGTCGTCCCAAAAACTATTTTTTAGGACGTTTAAGACTAGCGTTTCTAATGGTGTCGTCCCAAAAGTCTACTTTTTTGTAGTGATGTATATGTCTATATGTGATATGAGAGTATAGTGTGGTATGCCTATATGATTAGGGATATGGTATAAAGGTATATGGGCATCTTGATACGTATGATATATATATATATATATATATATATATATATATATATATATATATATATATATATATATATATATTAAGAAATCAAAACTTTATTGACGAAATAGGCGCAAAATGCCGAATCCTATACAAGTAAGCGCGCACGACGCGGCAGAACAAAACAAAACGAACTGCACGGGCAGCGCAAAAAGGAGCCGAATCTCGACGCCCACTGACAGGAGAGGCACGAGAACCCGGAAAGGTGCCTAAACAAGGGCCTCCCAAAAAGTGTCGGGGGCGTGAGAGCAGCGCCTCCTGGCTTTACGAATTTATCTAATGACCTCTTTGTATAATTGAGGAGGGAGCAGTTGACGACCTTCATATCTGAATTTGTTCATGTTCTTCCATAAGACCCAAATACCAGCGGCTACGACGATCTGATGTCCGTAGGAGCAGCTCTAGCTGGTCAGAAGATCGTGGAATCTCCCAGTCTGGGGGACCAGACTAAGTCTATTGTGAAGATTGAGCCAAATCTGGTTCGCCAGTTCACCAAAGAGAAGGATGTGCTCTGCCGATTTCGAAGTGGGCACCGCACAGCAGTGGCATTTGGACGCGAGGCTAAATATGATAGATCTGATGGAGTCGTCCATCGGTAGTTTTCAGTGAAGAGCGCGCCAGATAAGTATAGACCATTTGATGGAAAAGCAAGAATGCCAAAACTTAGCATACGTGGTATCTGGCACGCCAATTCCTCTAGCGACGATTCTGGCGGAAGCCAGCGTAAAGGTCCCACTCGGGTTTGGAGACCATCTCCACGAGTCGGGCGAGTCGGTGACCCGCAGGTTAGATGCAAGGAGATCATCGTCCGTCGGTCGGCCTAGCCAATCTCTGACCCTCTTCCAATTCCATCCGACACTATCCTTCCACAAATCCCTAATCTCACAACTCCGAGGAGTATGAACATTGGGCTGGATGGTGTCTACGCCAAGCCACCGTTCCAGACAGGCTGATGAGTGTCCGTCGCCCAACATAAGACTGTCACGATCCGCACCCGCTTTTCGGATACGAGACATGTCCAAGCCAGCCTATGCCGCAGGGTCGACAGAACGCTGTCACGGCCATGATGCTCAAAATCACAAAATAACAACTTTATTGCTCATTCACATTTCTAAGATTTATTACAAAAATTACAAGATTTATATTTAAAAAAAATACAAAGTTCTCACAATTAAAGAAAATGATACAGCTGCTATCTATTTCTAGATTTCTGTCTGCAAGTACACCCGTATCTCCCAAAGCTAAGTGAAGCTACGGCTAACCTGAAAAATGTTGGTTTCTAGTCAGGAATGGAACAAGCACACAAACCGACGGCAATGCGAAAACATAATAGAATTAACATGACATGAAAATAACATATGAGATATGGAAACTAGAAAGTAACTGATGACATGGCAGGTGGAGAAGAAGACAAGGAAAACAAATAAAATACAACTACTTATGTGATTTGAAATATCCGTTTCGACATGTGAACGGCTAGGGGGTAAATCCGGAACCTGCACGTGTCGTGTGCATATGATATTATTCATGAATAGACATCATGGGGATAGTTCTGGGTAGTCCACATGTCTACTAAGATATTTATTCTCCTGACTACTTCGTGTGACGAGCGTGTCAACAAGCAGCAAGACATATGTATAAACATGAAATGTAAATCTACTATGAATCGAAAAGCAATCAGAAAGTGTACTTGCCTGGGTCCTTTGCTGGTGAAACCAATAATACCATTTACGTCCAGATTAGTCTAGTTGGCAGGGGTCGATGTGAAGGGTCCACAATATTCTAATTAGCCTTGGGTTGACACAAGGAGGCCCCAAAGTGGCAAGGAAATATAAACATTCTATTAGTCGTGGTCAAGAATAATATGAACTTAGAGGGAAGTTGCTTAAGGAAATAATCTTATTGTCAATCTATATACCTAAGAAATATTTGTAGTTGCGTAAAATAAAATATTTAAATAGTATTAGTCAAAATAATTTATAGTCTTAGCAAGTTTCAAAACATTATCTTAAAATATATAAAAGTCGATGACTAAAATATTTATAAATTAGTTTAGAGTTTATATATATGATAATCGAAAACGACAAACTACTTTATATAGATACGTTCGAAACCTAGTAATGGGCAAATCCTTAGTTTTGCCAATTATAACTTTTAAAAACTATATTCATAAAATAACTAGAAATACTACAATATTTTTAAGTCAAAAATCATATTTTAAAATACTATAAGTACAACAATATAATTTAGAGATATTTTAAGGAACAATATTATCCATTAGTAAAACCAATAGTATTTATATAATAATAATAATAATTAAAGAATAATAGTCAAAATACTATAGCATTTAACTACATATATACATGTATTTATACTAACACATACATATATAATACCCAGCCCAAAAAGATATTATAGGGTTCCAAGATACATTTATAACTCAACCCAAGACCCAAACATACAGATGTTACAATTATAAGTTAGAAATACTTACAATAATAAAATCTAAATAAAATATTAATATAATCACTACTTAACATACAAATAAATCTAACTAATTTAAATTACTAATCCAAATATCAAATATAACCTAAATACTCATTTCTTTTCTTATAAACCCATTAACTCATTTTTGGGCCTGGCCCAATACCTGGTACTGGGCTACTTAGCTTTAACAAACAACAAAAGAAAAGAAAAGAAAGAAAAAATAAAAGAAAAAAATAAAATAAACATATTTAAAAGCATATTTATGTCTGTACTTAGAAGAGAGAGAAAACATTTGGGATAAAAATTCATGACCGAGAGAGAGGGAGAGAGCGAGAGTCCTCACCGGAGGGGACGACGGAGGGAAGCGCAAGGACGAGAGGGCGGAGGACAGCAGTCGGGGCACGGCGGGTGGAGGTCTGGAGATGTGGGTGGGTCCAGATCTGGAGCAGAGGGGCTCCGGCGGCTCACCGAACTGATGCAAAAGAGAGGGGCTCCGACGGCTCGTTAATAGCCATCCCTGGCGCGACCGGGCGCTGCCCATGGCGGACCGCGCAGGTTACGAGCGGAGTACTCGACGTGGAACCGGTACTGGAGGCTCGGGTTCAACCGGTGGCAGAGGAGCTCTGGCGCAACGGTGGGGGCTCGTCGCTCCGGTCGAACGTGGCTCGGGCTCGTGGGAGACCTGGATGGGGAGCGCTGGCTCGATGGCAGAAATCTCTGTGGTAGTTCGACGGGGCGGTGACCGCTGCTCGCGGCGATGCGCACGGAGTTCCTGGACGCACCGACGGAGCTGGATGGCCGCGCGGCTTGGGATCTGATCGACGGCGTGACGAGGTGAGTCGGTGTGGTGATAGGGGTTCGGTTGTGGTTGTTGGGACGTCCGTGTCGGCCTGTCGACACGGACTCGGTAATTGGGTTGTAATGGTGGAATAAGATTTTAATACGGACACACGGGTCCGGACACGGTTACAGGTTTTTGGTGCTGACTGGGTTGGTGGTGTCGTTGATGTTGGTTTATGAGTATGAGGGTGGTGCTGGCGATGGTATTCGCTGGTGGCAGAATTTGGGTGTCGAGATCGACAGGGAAGGGGGTGGTGGTGAATGGTCGGGTTGGGGATGCACTGGAGTGGTTTCGGCAGGGAGGAAATAGCTCTCCTTAAATAGGAGACAACACTATTGTTTCGATAAAGATTAGAATTTGATATGGATAGACCTTTCCTCTAATTTAAATCAAATAAGATATTTACACATTTAGTTTAGTTTAATTTGAAACCTACAAGGAACTAATTATACTAATCAGTTGATATTATCAAGAAATTTAATCCAACTTAATCCATATAAATTCAAAATTAAATCAAATAACGACCATATATTAATTTTTAGAATACCATTTAATACTACCAAATAAACTTCCTTTTATTTGACAAATTAATTTAATCGAATCTATTAGTAGATAATATTACCAATTTAAATCAATATCTAATATTACCGAAACTTTTATTTATATAATTTAAATCCAAAATTTAGTATTTATCAATTAAATTAAAGAATAATAAACCTTTTAAAGAAAATTAATCTAGTCATAATTTGTTAATAGATAATTTTCAAATCGTTACTCAATATTATCAAATAAAATTAAATATCAAAATAAGTTGGATAATCGTCACATAAGTCAAATAACATTAATTATAATAATTTCTAAATTAATCAAATCAATTCATAATAACTTAAAAAACAATACTAGATTTAAATAAGTATTTGATAATATCAAGTGATTCAAATCGTATGGATATAGATCCCTAGCAATCAAATGTTCAACACATATACTTTTAAAATAATTTCTATTACTTATCAAAATGATATAAATCACATATATTCAAATTAAACAATCATTAATCAATAATATTCGACGTTATCGAATAATTTAAAACGTGCCCTTATTATCCCAAAATCCTATAAATATTTTTATGATTTTCAAAACTTCCTTTGGAGCCAAAAATTGTTTGAAAGCTAATATCTTTGGTAATACAAGATAAGGAATTTCGAGCATAAATATTTTAATAAAAAAAACCAAATAGTATTCAACCCGTAATCTTTAAATTAGTTTAGAAATTGATTATCAAATAATCTGAACTTTTATCAAAAATATATTAACAAATTCCTTTTATTCATGAAAATTATTCTGCCTACGAAGTCAATGCTTTGATAGTCCAAAATTAAACATATATTTTTAATACAACTAATGGATATTCATGATTAATTTATTCTATGAAAACCGAATGGTATCTTTTAAACAAAAATATTTAACCTAGTTTTAAAATACCAAATTACTCACAACTGTCTTGCACATAGTCTAACCTTTAACATAGAAAAAGAATAAAGAAAGATAAATAAAATTTTGAGAATCCGGGAAGAGGAGTTACAAATCTACCCACCTTAGAAATAAACTCGTCCTCGAATTTGAAGGGCACGATTAGTCATGATTACGAATATAATCAAAAATGGTATGACCAATGATCAAGAGTGAGATCGTGAATAGAAAAGGTACCACGAGTCGTGATTAAAGTATAGTCGAAAGGTTCTAGTTACCATGGTCGAGGATATAATCAAAATGGGATTAGTTAAACAAGGAGGAGTCGTTAGCCACGACTAACTACTATTGGAATTATATAGGCCTGGTCAAGGATCAAAATTTAGATAAAGTCCAAGCATGGTTAAAGCCAGTTAGGTACAACTGAGGTACATGCAAGTCATCCAAGCATGACCAAAATTTAAAATTTGGTACGAGCATGAACAAGATCACAATAGTCATGATCACGGTGGAATAAAAATAAAACTTAGTTAAAAAAAATATAGGCACGATTATGATTTAGTCATGAACGAAAATTGTTCAAGATCAATCAAAATTGAAATCATTGTGGTACGAACAAATGGTTAAGCAAAATTATTTAGGCACGATTATAGAATCGAATTTTAGCGAATTGGCACGATTGAAATAGTATTAAATAGTCTAGTCCTGATCTAAAGGTCGTTTAAGGATGGTCCAAATCGAAACCGTTCTAACATGATCGATTGGGTAAGCATGATCATAGAATCGTAATCTAAAGTGATTATGAATCTAGGTGAAGAAAATCAAATTAGGTTTAAAAGATGACGATTCAAAAATAGGAAGATATGGAGGAAAAGAACAATCAGTTTATTGAGAAGTTGGTAACTAGGAATAATGCACAAATCAATTTAGAAACTTTATAGTCGTATGCCAATAAAAGATGTAGCCTATATGGTATTCGAAACTCATAAACATAATCGAAGTCATTTTACCGAGAATTTATGCCTCTGCAGTGTATAACTAGCTGCAATAAACTATCGGTCCTACGTCTCAAATGAGGATACGGTAATGAATACCCTTTCAACTCTATCCAATCTTGACATAATATTTCAAGGATGAAAAAATAGGGAAAATAAGCTATAGCTTTAATGACATTCGATAACTCACGCTTACTTGAAATTATTTTAACTTGGGGGACATGCCACGCCAGTGCGCTGCTGGCTGCAGTGAACCCGTAGTCTCGATAATTCAAATAAGTGGTGACAGTGCGCTATTGTCTTGCCATCGCAAGTCAACGAACATTCTTTTAACTATACTTTATAAAATTTCAAGGGAGGTTCTAGAATTTCAAACAAGTTCCATGATGGTGTAAGTATCTGTCCTTCAAGTATGAATATCAAGCCTTGAAAAGAAAATGATTAGTTAGGAAGGATAACTCTTGAATCCCAGAACTTACCTTGAGATTAAGGTATAGACAATTGAGTGAGAAATTATTTAAAAAGATATATTCCCTTGGGTCCCAGGGAAAATATAAGTGATACAAACCCATGATATGGTGATGTTTAGAGAAGACATAAGATAAAGTTTCTACAAATGATCAAGATCATGAAGAAAAGAACCGAAGGCAAAAGAAATATACATTTTTAATCTCTATTTCTCTAATGTTCAAGATCGAAGGAAATATGTATAACACACTATGTCTACTTATTATGAATATATTTATGCACAAGTATAGTCTAAATAAATCCCAAAATATTATTTTAAGGGAAGGTTGTCCTATTCCCAAGTAAAATACAAATTTAAATAGCAATAACACATCTATTATATTCAATATACAATTTATAGGAATTATTCACAAGACCAAAATGGACTACCAATATGTATACACATCCATATATCTACATGGACGTCATTAGTCGCACTACATGACTACCAGGGCTTAGGTTGCGTTCGGGTCCAGTCCGGGCTGAAATGGTACAACCAGATCTCATAATATTAATAAATAACTAATTAAATTCTTTATAAAGGTCAAGTTGCAACTTAGCCTGGTTTTCCTAGTTAGGATACACCTATGGCTCGACCTTCTCTACCATGACTAGAACATTAGTCAAGGCACACGACTACACTATACGTGCCATGATATCTAGTCATCTTGTACTCTAAATCTTAACCATGACTAAACCCTTCTATAATTATAATAAAATTCCAAAAATCATAATTTAATTCAATAATAAAAAGAAAATTTTATAAAATTCGAAAAAAGGGGTTACGGTTAAGAATCAGATTCCAGGAAGGCCTAAGTTGATGAGTAAATAGTCTACCCACCTTAGGTCATATCGTCGTATCAAAATGTAATAGTGTATCTTAAAAAAAATCTTTCAGGTTATCTAAATTTAATAAATCGCATGGCCTAATCCTTAACTACCTAATAATCAATTAATAAGGGACTCCTATTCCTAGTTATTCTCCTAAATTAATTCAATCCTTATTGTTAATGAGCATTTCTTAGTCGCAGGCTCGCAGTAGTATGACTAATATGGTACTATCACGAGTTCGCAAAATTTACGAAAACTGGCCTGCATGGGCCACCACAAAAACTTGTCACGACCCGCACTCGCTTTTCGGATACGAGACGTGTCCAAGCCAGCCTAGGCCCTAGAACGCTTTCACGGCCATGATGCTCAAAATTATAAAACAACAACTTTATTGCTCATTCACATTTCTAAGATTTATTACAACAATTACAATATTTATATTTAAAGAAAATACAAAGTCTTACAATTAATGAAAATGATACAACTGCTATCTATTTCTAGGTTTTTGTCTGCAAGTACACCCGTACCTCCCAAAGCTAAGTGAAGCCATAGCTAACCTGAAAAATGTTGGTTTCCAGTCAGGAATAGAACAAGCACACAAACCTACGACAATACAAAAATACAATAGAATTAACAAGACATAAAAATAATATATGAGATATGGAAACTAGAAAGTAACTGATGACATGGCAGGTGGGAAAGAAGACAAGAAAAACAAATAAAATATAACTACCTATGTGATTTAAAATATTCGTTTCAACATGTGAACGGCTAGAGGGTAAATCCGGCACCTGCACGTGTCGTGTGCAGATGCTATTATTCACGAATAGACATCATGGGGATAGTTCTGGATAGTCCACATGTCAATTAAGATATTTCCCCTCCCGACTACTCCGTATGATGAGCGTGTCAACAAGCAGCAAGACATATGTATAAAACTGAATTGTAAAAACTACTATGAATCGAAAAGCAATCAGAAAGTGTACTTGCCTGGGATCCTTTGCTGATGATACCAATAATACCATTTACGTCCAGATTAGTCCAGTTGGCAAGGGTCGATGTGAAGGGTCCATAATATTCTGATTAGCCTAGGGTTGACACAAGGAGGCCCCAAAGTGGCAAGGAAATATAAACATTATATTAGTCGTGGTCAAGAATAATATGAACTTAGAGGGAAGTTGCTTAAGGAAATAATCTTGTTGTCAATCTATATACCTAAGAAATATTTGTAGCTGCGTAAAATAAAATATTTAAATAATATTTAGTCAAAATAATCTGTAGTCTTAGCAAATTTCAAAACTTTATATTAAAATATATAAAAGTCGATGACTAAAATATTTATAAATTAGTTTAGAGTTTATATATATGATAATCGAAAACGACAAACTACTTTATATAGATACGTTCGAAACCTAGTAATGGGCAAATCCTTAGTTTTGCCAATTATAACTTTTGAAAACTATATTCATAAAATAACTAGAAATACTACAATGTTTTTAAGTCAAAAATCATATTTTAAAATACTATAAGTACAACAATATATTTTAGAGATATTTGAAGGAATATTATTATCCATTAGTAAAACCAATAGTATTTATAGTAATAATAATAATTAAAGAATAATAGTCATAATACTATAGCATTTAATATTTATACTAACACATACATATATAATACCCAGCCCAAAAAGATATTATAGGGTTCCAAGATACATTTATAACAGCCCAAAACCCAAAACATACAGATGTTACAATTATAAGTTAGAAATACTTACAGTAATAAAATCTAAATATCTTCTCAAAAAAAAAAAAAAAATCTAAATAAAATATTAATATAATCACTACTTAACATACAAATAAATCTAACTAATTTAAATTACTAATCCAAATATCAAATATGACCTAAATACTCATTTCTTTTTTTTTATAAACCCATTAACTTATTTTCGGGCCTGGCCCAATACCTCGTACTAGGCTCCTTATCTTTAACAAACAACAAAAGAAAATAAAAGAAAAGAAAGAAAATATAAAAGAAAAAAATAAAATAAACATAGTTAAAAGCATATTGACGTCTGTACTTAAAAGAGAGAAAATATTTGGGATAAGAATTCGTGACCGAGAGAGAGAGGAAGAGAGCGAGAGTCCTCACCGGAGGGGACGACGGAGGGAAGCGCGCGGACGAGAGGGCGGAGGGCAACGGTCGGGGCACGGCGGGTGGAGGTCTGGAGACGTGGATGGGTCCAGATCTGGAGCAGAGGGGCTCCGGCGGCTCGTCGAATTGACACGAAAGAGAGGGGCTCCTGTGGCTCGTTAACAGCCATCGCTGGCGCGACCGGGCGCTGCACACGGCGGACCGTACAGGTTACGGGCGGAGTACTCGACGTGGAACCGGTACTGGAGGCTCGGGTTCAACCGGTGGCAGAGGAGCTCTGGCGCGACGGTGGGGGCTCGTCGCTCCGATCGAACGTGGCTCGGGCTCGTGGGAGACCTGGACGGGGAGCGCTGGCTCGACGGCGAAAATCTCCGTGGTAGTTCGACGGGGCGGTGCCCGCTGCTTGCGGTGATGCACACGGAGTTCCTGGACGCACCGGCGGAGTTGGATGGCCGCACGGCTGGGGATCAGGTCGGCGGCTTGACGAGGTGAGTCGATGTGGTGATAGGGGTTTGGTTGTGTTTATTGGGACGTCCGTGTCGTCCTGTCAACACGGACTCGGTAATTGGGTTATAATGGTAGAATAAGATTTGAACACGGACACACGGGTCCGGACACGGTTACAGGTTTTTGGTGCTGACTGGGTTGGTGGTGGCGTTGATGTTGGTTTATGAGGATGAGGGTGGTGTTGGTGATGGTCTTCGCTGGTGGCAGAATTTGGGTGTCGAGTTCGACAGGGAAGGGGTGGTGGTGAATGGTCGGGTTGGGGATGCACTGGAGTAGTTTCGGTAGGGAGGATCCTTAAATAGGAGACAAAACTATTGTTTAGATAAAGATTAGAATTTGATATGGATAGACCTTTCCTCTAATTTAAATCAAATAAGATATTTACACATTTAGTTTAGTTTAATATAAAACCTACAAGGAACTAATTATACTAATCACTTGATATTATCAAGAAATTTAATCCAACTTAATCCATATAAATTCAAAATTAAATCAATTAACAAGCACATAATAATTTTTAGAATACCATTTAATACTACCAAATAAACTTCCTTTTATTTGACAAATTAATTTAGTCGAATCTATTAGTAGATAATAGTACCAATTTAAATCAATATCTAATATTACCAAAAATTTAATTTATATAATTTAAATCCAAAATTTAGTATCTATCAATTAAATTAAAGAATAATAAACCTTTTAAAGAAAATTAATCTATTCATAATTTGTTAATATATAATTTTCAAATCGTTACACAATATTATCAAATAAAGTTAAATATCAAAATAAGTTGTATAATCGTCACATAAGTCAGATAACATTAATTATAATAATTTATAAATTAATCAAATCAATTCATAATAATTTTAAAAACAATACTAGATTTAAATAAGTATTTGATAATATCAAGTGATTCAAATCGTATGGATATAGATCCCTAGCAATCAAATGTTCAACACATATACTTTTAAAATAATTTCTATTACTTATCAAAATGATATAAATCACATATTTTCAAATTAAACAATCATTGATCAATAATATTCGACGTTATCGAATAATTTAAAACGTTCCCTTATTAGCCCAAAATCGTATAAATATTTTTATGATTTTCAAAACTTCCTTTGGAACCAAAAATTGTTTGAAAGCTAATATCTTTGGTAATACAAGATAAGGAATTTCGAGCATAAATATTTTAATAAAACCAAATAGTATTCAACCTATAATCTTTAAATTAGTTTAGAAATTGATTATCGAATAATCTGAACTTTTATCAAAAATATATTAACAAATTCTGTTTATTCATGAAAATTATTCTGCCTACGATGTCAATGCTTTGATAGTCCAAAATTAAACATATATTTTTAATACAACTAATGGATATTCATGATTAATTTATTTTATGAAAATCGAATGGTATCTTTTAAACAAAAATATTTAACCTAGTTTTCAAATACAAAATTACTCACAACTGTCTTGCACATAGTCTAACCTTTAACATAGAAAAAAGAATAGAGAAAGATAAACAAAATTTTGAGAATCCGGGAAGAGGAGTTACAAAGATGGATTAAAGGTTCTGCGAGGTTGCGTCCCCGAGTTATGCGATGCCACGACGTTGAAGATCTGCTGTTAGTTTCTATCTCCGACAGATGAGAGAATCTGGAGTATCTAGCTCTTATGAACCTCGTCCACAGCGAGCTCTCCGATCGCAACTTCCACCACAACTTCATGGAGCATGCGTCCACGATGTAGGTAAGTCTGCTAAATCCTAGGCCTTCTTCATCAGTGGGTTTGGCCATGGTATCCAAACTGGCCCAGTGGTGTTTGTCCTTACCGTCGCTATGACCCCAGAAGAACTTGGCGAATAGGGATTCGAGAGAGTGGAGGACCTTCTTGGGAGGGGAGCAGATGGCTAGGGTGTACAACGGGATGGAAGAAAGAACGTGTTTGATAAGGATCATCTTGCCCCCGGGAGAAAGTGTAGCATTGTGCCATCCCGCGATCAGTTTGCGGATCTTGTCAACCAGGTGCTCGTATATTCCGGAGTTCGTCTTACCATATTCCAGCGGACAACCCAAGTACAGGAAAGGTGGGTAGGTTGTGGCGAACGAGGACATGTTAGAGAGGACAGCTGAGCGAGATCTGTCAGCCTTGTGATGGGTAAATATGACGCTCTTGTTGTTATTGACGTGCTGACCGGAGCATCTAGTGTATTGAGCGAGCGTACTAAGAACTACCTCGATCGAACTGAAGTCGCCAGAGGAGAAGATGAGGACGTCGTCCGCATACGCCAGATGAGTGATAAGTGGGCAGCCAGTAGTGGTGTGGAAGTGATGGAACCCGGGCATACGGGGTATGCTATTGAGGCTTCTACTTAGAGCTTCTGTCACAATGTTGAAAATGGTGGAAGAGAGGGGGTCCCCCTGTCTAATCCCGCGAGTGGATCGAAAGAACCCTGCAGCCTAGCCATTGATGATGGTGGAAAATCAAGCATTGTTGATGGATCTGAAAATGATGTCAATCCAGGATTTAGAGAAGCCGAAGGCCCTGAGGACCCACTACACCAAATTGGCAAATTAGAAATGCTAGGTATTTTTCAATCTGAAGCACTTATTTTTTGTTCCTACGTTTTGGAACATATTAAATATGTTCCGGAGCAAAAAAAAATATTCCTAATATATTTTATTTTTTAGGAAAAATATTTATTTAGATACGCTTCTTTAGTGTTCTTAATATGTTCCAAATTGAGATAATACCATGTCCATATTAAGTAATTACCAAATAAAGCATACGTCCAAACAAACGAATATTTTCCGCCTATATGTAGAGAAAAACCTAAACGTTCCAAAACCTAGAACGTACCGATCCTTTTTTCCCTCTCTTAAAATTTTCTCCTCCCTCCAGAACATCTACATCTCCCTCCAAATTAATATTTCACCTCCCTCTATTTTCTTGTCCGATCGCCGGAGGAAGGTTTCAAGACCTTTAAACCCACGTAAGATCTTCGAACGCTCATACGATCGCCATCAAGGAGGAAGGGTTCTCCATAAGCGTACGATTTCCATCGAGGAAGATTTGCATCTCAGGAGAAAAGGGTTCAAAGGGCTTGCCGTCATCCATCGAGGAAGGTTTATTCTTTCTATTTCCTTTATTTTTTTTCTTTAATTTTTCGATTTCACCATGCCTCTCTCTCTCCGTATGTTCGTATGCATATTTTTTTCCACATATTTAAGTACTGTATTTTTGTTTTCTTATTTCCCCAATTTACACAAGTTACTTTGATTCTCTCTATGTGCACAGATCCTAGAAAATTATACACCAAAGGAAAATTTTCTCATAAGCAAAAGGAATAATAACTCCTTATGGATATGGATGTCAATTTTCTTCGAACCCTACGGGACCCGATTTATTTTCGGATGGGAGCGAATTTAGGGATTTAAAAATTGGGACCGGGACTGGGATGGGGATTAAACTATCCAACGGTGGAATGCTATAGCTAGAACCCGTATAACAGTAACAGTAAATAAACTGTTACTAGTAGGAATGTAATGTGGATTCAATGTGGGATGATAATTTGCATTATTTGTTTTTGGACCAAGTCTAAAAAAGAACAGTCAATAATGGGACTAGAGATGGAACACATTTCGATATAAAATGTGGAAGTTTGCATGTTTTGATAACGATATTTTTTAATACTCTGATATGATGGAGAATGCGAAGAAAAGTACAGTATATGTGAATTTGATATGGGAGCCCCCTATAAACCAAAACATATTCAGAACGATGGTTAGAGAAAAGAATGTGAAGAAAACATAGTAACATTTAGAACACCATTATGTATAATGAAATGAAAAGAAGATAAAATCAGTACGCCATAGCCAATGTATTTTTCCAAATCGATTAGATGTCGAAAAGATTTTCCCACGTAACCCATTTTTAGCTTGGTTATACTAGTCACAAGCCAACACGATGCCACTACCAGGAGAAGAAAACTACACATTATGTAGGATAAATACACATTACCGTGAATCGTCTCTAAAATTGTTGTAATATAATTTTTGGTAGAATCCTCATTATAAAATTAAGCACCAGTACTGATATTATCCTCATAAACCAGATTCATATGACGTATGTGATTTCACCTGAGTAATGTTTATTCTGCATGAAAACACACTTATACCGACTTGATGTTTTGTCATGAAAATACAATGGATATAATGTCATGCTTCCATATTACTAAAGGAGTGTAGTTTAAAAGTTTAAAGACACTTCTCCTTCTCGATGAGGAATAATGGAATATATCAGGAGATGATGTAATAGCATTATTATCACCATGTGGATGCCTTCAATGTCATCTTAATTTGGAAAGTATATGCTATCTCACTATAATCAAATAAGAAAAGTGGCATAAATTACCTTCTTTGTCCATTTTCATGATCTCATTACTATCTTTATAACCTGTTTATTTTTGCTAATAATCATGTCCTACACATAAAAAAGACTTCACTATATAAACAACATGACAAACCACTTGAGCAATCGTCTTCCACTAGTCTTTGGGATCGATATGTACTTGGTGGTAGCTGTTTCAAATATCTAACTTAGAAAAGACCTTGGTCCTACTCAGCTAATCGAATATGTCATCAAGTCCCGATCACAAACTTGTAGCCAACAATGATTTTGTTAATTAGTAACACAACTTGTAGCCAACAATGATTTTGTTAATTAGGTACATACATCTACACACGTTTGAGTAGTAGTACCAATATTTGTGTTCTCCTTTGTGGACCTTACTATAAAAAAACTACTACAAAGAAACTGGGATACACAATTGATAAGTATTTCATGATGTTTTATGGACCTTTTCATTTTGTTTTTAAGAAACCGTATTTTTCCTTTTTGCACTATGTTTTCAGTCTTAAATTAGCCCAAGTTATTGAAACGATTAGTTATTTTAAACTGTATGTAATCAATTGTATGAAAAAACAACTGTATGTAATCAACTGTTTTTTAGATGAGGAGCATTTTAAACTGTTTTAATTCTTCAAGTAATCTGGAAGAATCAAGATCTTTGAGATAATTTGCAATTTATGTTTTCAGTTACTGTCTGCTCTGATCTCCTCTATATGAAATACCAATTTCTTCTGGCTCTCCTCATGTTTTAGTACTTCAGGTTATAATGGGAAGTCCAGACGTCTCACTTTCTTCTACTCCATGTGTCTTTATGTCTGTTGTTTCCCCTTTTTTATGCCGCTCATCCAAGCATCCAAGCTTCTCTCTTCAAGTTGGGTCTATGGGGTTTTTTTTGGGGCGGGGGGGGGGGGGGTTACCAAAAGGGGAGGTCACATTTATAAGTTAACTCTGTGAACCATTATGTATCTAAAGTCTTTGTGCATTGTTTTCTTAATCCCTCAAGTTTCTCAATATCATCACTTGAAATTTGTGCTAAAATGTTGTGCTTTTAATGTGTTAAGACTCAAGATGTTTATATTCTTTCACTCTCTTTCAGAGATTCATCCAGCTTAGTTGCCGATATTTAATATTCTCACGTTCTTATTCAAGTAATGGTAGATTTGTTATTTGATATGCATTGTAATATAGAAGATTTTAACCCTTCAAGTTTCTTATATAAATTTCGTTCTGAGTATCCTTGAGCTATACAATGATCAATTTACAAATTACATGAATATAGACATAATTAAACATGAAAGCGGAAGTAATAGTGTTAAGTGTAAATGTTAGCCAGAACCCTGTATATCCATATCACCTAGAAAGTATATAATCTACCGGTACAATTACTCTTAACCTCTCTACATTACCATTGAAACTAGATGACATCTAATATAATGTAGCTCAGGAACTAATCCCTCTTTGACCTGTATAATTTGGTCTCCAGAAATTGTATCTGTGAAATTGGAATGATGAGGTCCACAGAGCACAAAGTGATTTATATCTCGATACTCTTGACATTAATTATATTTGCTACTGTCTGTGTAACTTCTTGTTCATATTACTTCAGCATGTCTAAAGTTTTTCGGAACATGTGCTGTTTTGATTACATAAGATGTTGGGATTATTGACATTTGGATTTGCTCCTACTACGAGAAATCTTTTATTATCATTTATGATGGTTTCATTCAGATATATTTGTGTCTACTAATCTTTGTCATACGAAATATTGCATATCCTGGTGTGAGATATTTATGTGTTGAGTGCACACACGAGCACAACCCCGAAACTTACCACATTGTAGCACTGAAATTACCTCATTTAGAATTGTTTTTTAACCCCATGAGTCCATGCCTTATTTCCATGCAATCTATAAATTATAATGAGTTGAACTACATATCATCTATGTCAGGATACTTTAATATTTGATAGATCTTTAGGAGTGTCTGCAATTCATGTAAGGATTTCAGTGAATATTGTCCAGAAATTTGTTCATTCCAGTGAATATTGTCCAGAAATTTGGCAGTCGTCAGGTCTTAAATTGATATCCATATTTGATAAAAACAAATAATTTAAGTCTTCAAGAACCCATCATTTATTTATTTTAATTAAGATTTGCTTGCATAAATAATTAATCTCTATAAGTCTTCAAATAATTTAATTTATTTGACACATGTCATGCATCTTGGAGATCCTTAATATAATTGAAATGTATTCCTATGAGTTTATTGAGTATTTATTTTATTTGTTTTTATTTTCTACAGATCTATCTTATAAAAAGAATTTTTTTGGTATAGAAAATGCCTTTGGACAAGTCGGATGAGTAAATGGGGGGACTTAGAATATATTGAAGGTGTCAAATAATTTGTGAATTTTGTCAAGGAGAATGCTAACGGAGAAGACCGTTTTTTATGCCCATGTGTTCGATGCAGAAACTCAAAGGGACACATAGAGCTTGATTTAATCAGCTTTCATTTTTTGTCAAATGGTATTGGTCAGAGCTATGTGCTATGGGATCAACATGGAGAAAAATTGATGGGCCATAAGTCTACAACAATACAACTTGACCCAATCAAAGAAGCTGATCAACCTTTGATGGAAGAACTTGTTGATGATGTTTTCAATATGAATAATTGGGGGAATAAGCACGAGTTAGAAGACATGAATATTACACTTGAAGGTGGAGTAGGAGGCGATCAAACTATTGGTTCTGAGACCGAGATGAATGAGAGTAGAAAATACAAAAAATACAGGGAGATGGCAACACAACCTCTGCACAATGGTTGTCCTAAGGGTAAGACAATGTTGTCTACCATTATCGAGCTACAGAATTTGAAAACATGATACAGTTTGACTGGGAATAGCGTGACTGCTATATTGGATTGGTTTAAAGTCTTTATTTGTAGAAAACTGCAATCTTCCCAAAAATTACCCACAAATGAAGAACATGATTAAGGACTTGGGAATGGAATGTGAAACCATACATGCATGCAGAAATAGTTGCATCCTATATTGGAAGGAATACAAGCAACATCATATATGTCCCAAATGTGGAGTCAGCAGGTATAAGCTTGTCTTTGAGCATGACTCTGAGGTAAAAAAAGGTTTCAAAAAAGAGCCAGCAAAATTTGTGAAATATTTTCCATTGATTCCAAGGCTAAAGAGATTCTTTAGCATTCCTTGGATCGCAGATGCAATGACTTGGCATAAGAAGGCAAAAACTGATGGAAATCTAATGAAACATCCATGCGACTCAGGTCAATGGGATTCAATTAATGCCAATTGGCCAAATTTTGCCGCTGAGGTTAGAAATTTATGACTTGTAATATCAATTGATGGCTTTAACCCACATGGAACTCAAAGCAGCACTTATAGTTGTTGGCCGGTGATTGTAGCACCTTTAAATCTTCCACCATCTTTGTACATGAAAAAGGAGTTCTCATTGTTGACTTTATTAATATCAGGGCCCAAATCACCAGGCAAACACATCGATGTGTTTCTAGAACCACTTGTAGATGAATTGAAAGAGCTATGGGTAAATAGTGTGCTGACGTGGGACGCATTTACTAAAACCTCTTTTATAATGAAAGTAATATTGATATGGGGGGTCCATGATTTACCTGCATATGGAATACTATTTGGCTGCAATATTCATGGCTATAAGGCTTATCGAGGCTATCGTCGATTTCTAAGGCCCGATCACAAGTTCAGAAATGATAAAGATTCAACAAGACTGTAGATCATCGACCAACTCCACGACGATTATCTGGTGATGAAGTGGAGCAACGAATTTCTAAAATTCTTAATAGTAATGATAGGCAAGGGGTTAGTAGAGCCACCGGCAAAAGAAGAAAGAGTAAGAACATTGGTAGAAAACGCAAGGTTGTGGTAGATAAAGATGTCAATATGGATCTTAATTCCACTATTGCACCTCCATGGTCGAGAAGGTCAATTTTGTTTGATTTGCCATACTGGAAGTTCCTTGAGGTTCGTCATAACATCGAAGTTATGCATACAGAAAAGAATGTCACTGATCACTTATTAAGCATGCTGATGAATGTGACCAGAAAAACAAAAGATGGGTTGAAGGCATGAAAAGATTTGAAGAAACTGGACATCAATAAGATTGTGGTTAGTAGAAGAAAAAGACACCGAAAAAACTTCAATGCCAAAGGCGTCATACGCCTTAACTAAGGAGGAGAAGGAAGAACTTTGTCGTTGCTTGAAAGATTTAAATTACCTACGAGATTTTCCTCCAACTTAAGTAATTTGGTGACTATCCAACCTCCAGAACTAAGGGGGCTTAAATCACATAACTATCATGTGATTATGCAACACTTGCTTCCAGTTTTGCTTAAACATGCTTTTAAAAAGGAGAAGGACTTGAGAATTGCTATTCACAGAATTAGTTTATTCTTTAATATCTTATGTGCTAAAGTGGTAAATAAGGAGGAACTCCGTAAAGCAAAGAGGGCATTGGTGGAAGCAATGTGTATTCTTGAAAAGGAACTTCCTCCCTCCTTTTTTGTCATAAGTGTGCATTGTATGATTCATTTGGCAGATGAGGCTTTGGCATGTGGCCCAGTTAGATTCAGATGGATGTACGCATTTGAAAGGTATACTATCTTACTTTTTTAAGAAAATATGTTTTGCATTTAATGCAATTTCACTTATTCTATTTAATATAACTTTTTAATTATGTCATGGCAGATTAATGAAGCGGTATAAAGAGTATACCCTTAATAAAAGATACATAGAAGGCTCTATAGCAGAGTCTTATCTTGCAGATGAATCTGTGATGTATTGCATAGAATATATGCCAAATACAAGCATTGGTACTCATAAGTCGACTCGAGAAGATTGGTTGGATGAGGATGTTGACTTTACAGATGAGAAACCTTTAGATGTTGGAAAAGTCATTGAGCTAAACAATGTACAATTTGAACAAGCAAGAAAGTGGGTACTCAACCGACTTGAAGATTTGGACGATTGGGAAGAGTAGGTTTTATCCATATATTTAGTTAAATGACTATTATATTTGTTAAGAGTAGGAGTTATTTTGATTGTTGTGAATTTATGCAGTAAGTATGCAGAATATTTTCGAAGGACGACTGTCCAGATTCGAAAAATTGGGCTACTAAGACGAGCACATCAATCAAGGAATTCATTCCTTGGTTGTGTGATGAGGTAATTTACCTAAGCTAAGTAGCATTTTCTTAATAGTTTGTGTGTCACTTTTCAAGTTTTTTGACTAGTAAAAATTTTTGCAATGCAGTTACAGAAGGCCGGGGCAACTAATACAACCTTATGGAGATTAGCCAATGGTCCAATGTATAAGGCAACAAGATACAATAAATATTGTGTCAATGGTTTTGTCTTTTCGTCAAGTTCTTCCGATACAAATTTGGTGACTCAGGATAGTGGTGTATCTATGAAGGCTTATACTACTTTTGTTGCTGGTCGAAAGGACAAAAATCCAAAGGAAGGAATGATGACTTACTATGGAATAGTTAGAGATATATTGGAGTTGGACTACATATATTTTAAGGAGACTGTATTTTATTGTGATTGGGTCAAGGTGGAGGATTCAAAAAATAGATTTAAGGTTGATCCTATTTGGAACCTTGTGATGGTAAATTTGAAGAAGCTCAAGAACAAAGAAAAAGTGGAGGAGGATCCATTCATTTTAGCTCGAGAAGCCAGTGGAGTATTCTATTCAAAAGATCAAAAGGAAGATGGGTGGCATGTGGTTTTACATACGCCCAAGAGGCTAACTAAACAAGTTGACATGATAAGCATCCCTACCGGCTATCAATCCATTTTGAATGACAACCCTAACCTTCAAAATTTGTTCAATTTTGGTGAATGAACATATTATAGTGCATTGCTTCATTGGAAAATTGTATGGTCTCACTTTTTATAAAATTTCTTAGTTTGTACTCCAAAAGGTTGTCCTTTAATCAGCTTATCATAAATTGTTATTCACCTTACTCATTTATTTATTTATTTGATTGAACTTTTCTCTCTCTAGATTGAAGGTCCTGGATACTCAATTGGTTTATCGATAACAACTGCAATATTTGTACTGTTTATTGGAACTCAAATCTAAAGTAGTGTCTTCATTGCATATGATACGTTTGGCACAGTAACAGCCATCCCAATTAACTTTTAGCCATGCTTTTTGTTCCCTTTGGAGTCCAGGCATTGGCAGCCCTTATCCGTTCTGCCCGTATCCATTGATTGTCCAGGAACTAAAGTACCATGTCTAGTACGAACGCAGATACAGACACAGACAACAGATACAGAGAGACACGAGTATGGTCCTCTTGGGCACTATCTGTGCAACCTAGGTTACATGGATATTCAGTTGTTGCAACTCAAGCCACATTGCTGATTACCTGCATCTCATGTTAAACATAAGCCACATTGCTTATGTTCCTCCCGCATCTCATGTTAAACACAAGCCACATTGCTGATTACCTGCAACTCAAGCCACATTGTTGATTACCTGCATCTCATGTTAAACACAAGCCACATTACTTATGTTCCTCCTGCATCTCATGTTAAACTCAAGCCACATTGCTGATTACCTGTATCTCATGTTAAACACAAGCCACATTGCTTATGTTCCTCCTACAACTCAAGCCACATTGCTGATTACCTGCATCTCATGTTAAACACAAGCCACATTGTTGATTACCTATATCTAGGTTACATGGATATTCAGTTATAAATAGTCCTTATTTTTTATATAGTTGCAACAGGTAATCATGTTAAACACAATGTTTATAAGATGATGATGAGTTGATTGTAAAATCATTGGTCGATTTGCCCTTCATCTCATGTTTCCTATATGAAATTTTCCTTCTTTACTGTTGAATCAGCTGTATATGAAATACTTAAGGAAAGAAATGGAAAACCTGTCAAAAAATTCTTCCATGGTTAAGATATACAAAAAGTAACATCTCTTTGTTTCTTTTCCTTTTTTTTTTTTGCTTTATAAGGGTTGTGGGGGAGGGGATTGTGTATTAATCAGCTAATTGGAGCTTCCTAGATTATTTCATGAGAGTTGAATGTATATCTTTACTATAATTGGCACTACTAGCTTTTTTCAATCCTTCCTCTCCCTACTCATGATTCCCAAGGGTTTTGGGTGTATAATTTGGTCGGTGGTACTAGAATTCGCTACCTATGCAGCAAATGGCTATCCGGAAGTGGAACACACGTTTTCTTTCTGTGTTGGTGTACTGTGTTCTTGTTTGATATGAACTTCTAAAGTTTGACCAGAGTACTACTTTCCTACTTTGGTTCAGCATTCCAAGGCATTCCAAGTAATATGGATTGGATGTACATCATATACCTGGTTCTCTTGGACTGTAGAAGGTTAAAATGCCTTTTAGTTTTGAATTTGAAGTCCTAAGCCCAGTTACAATGTAATACATACATATCTCTGGTTAAAGGAGTTCATACTTTTTCACCAAAACCTGTTTAATATGTTCACTACAGTGGTATGCTTGTGCCATTAGACGGTTGATGATCAGCACCGTTTTATAATAACTGTTGCATATATCCTCCTCTCCCAGCTCATGATTCCCAAGGGTTTTGGGTGTTGATTGGATCAGTGCTAATAGAACTCGATACCTATGCATCGAATTTTGTTCCAGAACACATGTTTTCCTTCTACGTTTCGTGTACTGCTTTACTGTTTTATGTACTACTTTCCTGTTTATGTTTAGCATTCTGAAGCATTCCACATTCAGGTAACCAAGGATCAGATGTATGTTATATACCTGGTTTTCTTGGACTGTAGAAGTTAAATGCTTTTCAGTTTGAAGTCTTAAGCCCACTTAAGATATGATACTTACAATAGTTACAGACCTCTAGTTAAAGAAGTTTGTGCTTTCACACCCAAACCTGTTTAACATGTAACTATCAGCACCATTTTATAATAACTGAAGGTTTGCTTGTGCTTTCAGTTTAACATGTAACTATCAGCACCATTTTATAATAACTGAAGGTTTAACATGTAACTATCAGCACCATTTTATAATAACTGAAGGTTTACTTGTGCACCATTTTATAATAACTGAAGTTTGTGCTTTAACTACAGTGGTATGCATGTGCTTTCAGTTTGTGCTTTCTCCCTATGACTTAGGCACTTTTCATTATCTTATTATTTTATGTAAGCCAATAATCATTTCATTTTTTGTTGATACTTAAGGTTTTCTTGATAAGCACAATGCCAGAACATATGGGCAGCAACTTCACTCAAGAAAATCTAGTATCACAAGATAGCAACAAACCTCGGAAGAAAATTGACTTCAACCGACATGGAAAAGCAATTGGAAAGAGAGCACCTCACTTTATGCACCGTGTTGGCGAGATTGTGAAGTCACATGCGTCCATCAAGTATACTGACTAGAGGTTGGTTCCTGATCACTAGAAGGATGAAATTTGGAATGGCATATTGGTGAGATAGACATTTTCTACATTTCTTCGTTAATTTTTAAGGGGTTTTTTATTTAGAAAATAGTACATTAATATATGTTTTATTCCTCTTAACATATGTTTATTACAGAAAGAATTTGAAGTACCAACCTACATCAAAAGACATCTTCAGGGTTCAATGGCGAGTGTGTTTAGGAAGCATAAAAATACTTTGTGGAAGAATTTTTTGGATAAGTTTCCAAATATAGAGGCACAAAAATTGAATATTCCTCCTAGAACAAAAAAAGACGTGTCACGACCCGCACCCTAGAGTAAGGGCACGAGAAGTGGGTACGTCCAGCCTACGCCGTAGTGTCGGCGGTAGAACGTTGTCCTAGGTCACAACATCTAACAATATAATGCTAAGCAGTTTATACTCCCCGAATGGGGGTGACATAGCAGAAAGTAAACTCAATCACAACTAAGGAAGAAGAAGCACGATATGATATAGAACTCAAATGAAAAATAGATGATCAGAAAGTCTAAGTGTCTAAGATAACATCTCAGCAAACAATCCAGAAATACGTCTCAACTATAGAGTATGAAAGAATATATACAATCCAGATCTCAAATGACAGAAATAAAGCCTGACTAAGCTAGTCTCAAGACAACATAAGTAAGATAAAGCCTAACTAAACTAGTCTAGGCAGTAGGGGTAATGTCATCAGCTAGAGCTGGGTCCTCCTGAGAGTCCAGCTCACAAGTGTCGTCTAGGGCTGCCCCGTAGAATGTATCCACACAGGCCTCCTCCTCGTCCTTTGTAATATTTTCAACAGGTCCAGTCAGGACAGGAACGAGCACAATACATCTCAACAGATCATAGCAGGTTAGAAAATATAAACATGCAGTAGAGTAAGATACAGAAAACTGAAAGGAAGTACATGATGTAAAAGAAGAGAACTGTATGTAAATAGCTAATGTATATAGAGAACTAACAGTAACTAGTGATGTAGAGTACAGGATAACATATGTGAACGGGACAGATTAGTACATGATTTACACTAAGGAGTTTCACATGATCTACACTACTATGGAATTTGTTCACATGACTATTTGCACTCTCCCGTTTTCCCCAACCAATACACAAGGATCTAAGCATGTTATGTTGTTATACGTGATATCACATGAAGGCCCATGAAAGGGTGCACGTGATAGTATACATGAGGGCTCCGTGAGCATGAGAGTACATGATTCACAAGAGTGTACATATATGGTGAAAGCACATGAGTACATGATAAAAGTGAAACGCACATGACATAATGTACCCGATGCTTCCGAGGGGGATAACATCGCATGAAGAGATCCATATAGTACTAATCCGTGATAATGTCGTGACAGCATCAAGTAAAGTAATCTAAAGCAGGAATATAGTTCTAACAAGATATAAAATGATCAGAGAATGTACTCGCCTGCTATCTGAGTGTCCAGATGAAATGTACTGTCCGAGGAGAGGTGTCTGGCTCCTAATCAGAACATCACAAGTCACAAAAAGTCTAAAATGATAACAAGATGATATTCAATGCATTCTAAATGAATCTAGGTCAATCTAGACCAATGTCAACTCTCGGTCAACTCTGGTCAATCCTAGAAGTCAAACTAGGTCAACTAGGCTAACCAAGTCTAAGCTAGTCAAATTAGCCTATGCTAGTCTAACTAGGTCTGATCAAGACTAAACAAGTCTAACTAGACTCTCACTAGGCAAACTGACACACCATAGGCCATGAGCCCTAGGCTATAGGCTATATCATGCCCAAGCCAAACCCACATATCATATATTAACATATCTATACATATATCTAAATATAATACACACACATATTATAATATATAGGATACCTACATATACATCTCACATAATATATATACATGTATATATGTATATACACATATATATAGGAATAGAAAGGCAATGCACTTGCTCATGTGTTCAAGTGTGTGTGTGTGTGAGAATACAAGAGAGTGTCACTTGAGTGTGAGATAGACATGTGTGTGTGTGTTAGTGAAACATGAGAGTGCACAAGAGTGTGTGTAGATTTCCTGAAACAGTAGAGTAGTAATATGAATTCAGTGTTGTGTCCAGGGTTCACATGAATGTGTAAAACCAGGGAAAAAGGAAAATCAGCGTAATAATAGGAAATATCAGTGGTGTACAGAAAACAGGGTGGTGTTCTTATGTCAATAGGAGTATCAGTGAAAACATTTGTGTGTGGAAAATAGGAAAAATAGGAAAAACAGGAAACTGTGTAGTGTTAGGAACATGTGTGAAAGCAGGTAAGATTTGAGTGTGTGTGAAGGATGTGTGCCACAGGATTTTAACAAACATTAGAAAATATGACAGGTAATAAGAGGACCTATGTACAGTGTGACTTCTGGATTGAACTAACAGTGAAACATGTGTTCATACGTGGCATTTTATCTCAGGAATTAATGTACAGGAAATTGTGTACCTGTGTTCAGTGTTATCAGGTTGAAAGGAAAGGGAAAACATTTCAGTCAATCAATCATCATCATCATATATAACTTGAATGTACACAACTATATGTTCTCAGTTTACAGGGGGTTAGAGAGGTTAAGGGATACAATGTGTTAGCAGTTAAAGAACCTAACTCAGTTTATAACAGGGGTAAATCTTAGTTTTCAAAACCATTTCATGCATTCTCCTATTCTCAAATTTTACAGTTCAACATTCATATAGAACCCAACTAGAAAAACTGTAAATAAGGGACTGATTTCAGTCCTAATATCAAAGTAACTCAAACTGGAAATAAGGAGACTGTGCAGACCACAATCTCAGGTATTTGAGAAACTCTACTTGACAGTTTACATTGAATAGATATTCAGGTAACTAAATACCCAATCCCACATTTGAATTCAACCATGTACACAACTAATACAAGCATGAAAATTTATATTGAATGATCACTCGATTTCAGTTTAAAAAGAAGGAAGGGAAAACTAATTCTCAGTTTTTGAGAAATGAACAAGCATCAATTGAAGTATCAGTCCTACACCATCATAGACCCAACTCGTATGTTCAAGCCTATTCGAATAATAAAAATGAATTAAACATGAACTAACAGCAGGTAGGATCATTCCTGACCATCTAAACATCAATTAAAAGGATTTAAATAGGATTGACAGTTTAGGAAAAAACTAAACATCAGTGTATCAGTCAATATTCGAAATCAACTCATTGTTCAATTTTCCATTCCTCATATCATAAAGCCTTTCTAATGAACCATTAAATTAATCATGAATTAAATAACTTGCAGGGTCATTTATGAGCTGATAACAACAATTAGAATCAACTTAAAATGGGATTCGAAGTTCAGAAAACTGTGATAACCAGGAATCAGTGTATCAGTCGATACATTGATCCCAAACTCAATTCAAATGTTCCTTTTCAAATCATAACCTATTCTAATATATAATAACAACTAAACAGAGATTAGCAAACATATACAGGATCTAATTAGTATTTTAAATCACAATTTAAACAATTTAAAATGAATTAAAACATTGAATCAATATCAGAACGTACATGCACAGAACATGTCCCGTGCACAGTCGATTGCGTGTTCGACACGACACGAGATTGTAATCTCAAACTTTGAGGACCTCGTGTCAGTGTCTGCCCCTAGGGCTATGTCAAATATTAGGTGTCCACGTGTCGTATCCGTGGCACAGTTGACCCCGAGTAGCAGGGTAGTGCACCTGCGCGCGCACGCGCTGCACCCCGCATGTACCCGTGTCCAAAGCGACACGACACGACACGAAAACAACCTTAGTGCACCAGAAACCCATAAGCGAGCCAAAACCCTAAATTCTTATTCAAACCAAAACCAAAAACGAGGATGAAATGCCCACTGTGGCATTTCATCGAACACCTAGGTATTGCCACTGATACGTGTCCGATATGGACACGTATTGGATGCGAAAATTAACAAAACCTATACCAACAGTCAGGGTAGACCTAGGGCTTCCTATTTATGCAATTAAACCACCATTTTATGGAAGGGATTAGAATTTACCTCGGTTTGCTCTTCCCAACAAAAAGCCTTCCAAAAGAGATTCTCCAAAAGCTAGACAAAGCCCCCAAATTGTGTCAAACCTGAGATTTGACTCCACCAACAGCAAGAACACACTAATTAGAACCTATTGCAATCTGTTTGGATTAAAAATAAATTAAAATGGATTTGATATGAATTTCTAAAGTTGGAGATTTACCTCTTTCTAAACTTGAGATCTATTTCCAAGGGAGGTTAACCCTAAATGAAGGAGGCATTAAATAGGGGTGGGGTTCCCTAGGTGGCTGGCCATAGTGGGTTAGGGTTAGGGTTTAGTGATGGGCTATGGGCCTTGGGCCAAGTTTCATAAGCTATGGCTAAGTGATTATCTATTGGTCTCAAAACCATAAGTAATGACTTATGACTTAACCCTCTCTATTCTAACTTGAGTCTAAAAGACTAATCATGGGTTAACTCTAGTTAGACAAGGGTTACTTAACCTAACCAAGGTAGTCACAACTAGGGTTAGCTTCTAGACTAGTCTACCGAAGTCAATGCTAGTCAAAGTCAACCTAGTCAACCATCATCCAAAATAATTCCTAAAATTTTTCATAAATTCAAATAAATAATATTAAAATAAAATAAACCCAAAAATAACAAAAATACCCTCAAGCTAAAAATGATAAATGAAATACCCTAATCACACGACTAGGCTCTAGATCACTATCTCTAGGGTTACACTACCAAAATACCAAATCATAAGTCATGATTTTTTTAAAATGATTAAAAATCACCAAAAATCATAATATAAAATAAATATCAATAAATAATAATTATAATTATAAAATTTCAAAATTACCCTTATCTGGAATACTGGGTGTTACAAGAGGATTGGGAGCAATTCTGTAAAAATGAGTGTGGGGAAAAACCAAAAGAACGTAGAGTGAAAAATGCTGAAAACAAGAAGCATAGTAGATGTGGCCATACTGGAGGACGTAAGAGTGCTGCAATGGTTGAGGAGGAAATGGTTTGTATTCTAGTGCACCTTTGTTATAGTTCAATGGTTAAAATGATATAATAATAACCATTTATGGTACAGATTCAAAAACAAGCAGAACCTACTATTCCAATTTCACGAACTGCAGTGTGGATAGAAACTCATACTAGAAAGGATAAAAGCATATTGCCGAGCGCTGTGGAGCTGATGGTGAGATAAATGACATTAGTAAAGTTTAATGCGTATACATAAATACTTTTGTATTTATTTAGTAATGTTCAACATCACATTACAGGAGAAAATTAAGGAAAAGGTCGAAGAAGCTAAAAATAGTGAAAACAATAGCGACATTCACCCGTTATCAATTGATTCTGATCCTTTGACTCAAGTTCTAGGTAAGAACTCAAATGGCAGTCTTCCGGGTGTTGGTAGCCATGTTTCTAGGAGACAGTATGAGGAGAGTCTTCCTTGCCATATAATGCTATTGAATGAACGAGCGGAAAGAAAGATTACATAAAAGAATTTTGAAAGGTTGGAGTCAAAAGTTGATTTATGTTTGAACATGTGTTCGGTGAGTACCTAACATTACTTTATCAAAGCCCTAAAATATAAACTTGATTGTGTAAAATCATATTTGTGCATTAATTAATTGTTGTTATGTACTCTAGAAAAACTTTTCACAAACAGAAGCAGAAGCAATTTTTGGGTCTTCGCCGCCTGCAATGATGATGAACATGAATTTAACAAGGAAAAGACATTCCTTAGCTGAAGGAGGCTCGATGACATCTGCACGCAATGCTGTTGAAGTGGCAGACAATGAGCCTACTGAAGTGGCATGCAATCAACCTACTAAAGTGGCATGTAATCAACCTACTAAAGTGGCATGCAATCAACCTACTGAAGTGGCATGCAATCAACCTACTGAAGTTGCAAGATTGTGTGAGCTTCTTGACTGGGATGGAAACTGTCTTGCAATTGCGAAGGAGGTAGTAGATCGAATCCATCGGGGTATATGTCATGGCTATGTCTTAGAACCTGATGAATTAAAGGTGAGCATGGTTACACGAAAGATGTTCTCTACAAAGATTTACAAGGCTGATAAAAATCCAGAATCGAAAAAAATTGGAGAAGTTGCCCTCGGCGATTTTCTTGTGTGGAATAAGTCCTTCGTCAAATACATGGAGCCATAGTAAGTCCTATTTTCTCTTCATTATAATTCTGTTAGTACAATAATCTGCTTCATTATTTTATTACTGCGATATAATTTGATTAGTCCTTGAAATACTTGTCTTAGCTCTATAAATTTTATTGATTTATTTTTTTGTTCTGAATAGGTTCCTGAGAAAACTTTTCACTGAAGATTTGCCTCAACTTTTTGTGCGCACGAAGGAAGATTGTTGTTGCTTTTAAAAAGGCAAGCATTAGGCCATGTTTCAAATGGATTCAACTGAAGGAAACAAACATTGTTTGAGGAGCTATTAGTAACTATAGTTGATGCTCGATATATAACTTGTTTGTTATTTTTGGTATCTGTTCAACTTTTGTTTACTTGAGCATTGATGTCAAATTTTTTTAAAGTTATAAAACAACCTGTAGTTTCTTTTCCTATCATAATAGTGTATGAGATAGTGTCCCTGTTTTGCTCTTCCTCATTTTGGCATTCAATGTGGCTTTTCTCTTTTGTGTGTTTGACAGCCTCTATTATGTACACTGTAAGCCAAGGAGCTTCTTGAACAATGTGATGTACAATGGATCAAATGTTCAAATTGCTCAAATATTCACTCATTGATTTTTGTTTAAGCTATTACTTATTTTTGTATGATTTAGAATAGAATAATAGGTACGCTTAGAAAATGAAATTAACAAATAAATAGGTACGCTTACAAAATGTTGCAAAATTTGCCACAAGAATAATGAAAAAGTGTTACAATTTATATTTAGAAACGAGCAGAACGTGTTCCAAATTGATATTTAGAAACATTTCAAAGATGTTTCAAAAATAATTTAGAAACACATCACATATGTTCCAAAATCTACATTTGGAACGCTGTATAACTGTTCCAAACCAAATTTAGGAACGTAGTCTAACTGTTCCAAATATTACAACGCCACTTTTAGGAATGGTTATGATATATTCCTAAAAATATTAGGAACATACAAAAATTGTTCCTAAAGGCCTTTTTTGGTGTAGTGACTCAGATCATGAATTGCCAGACCAGACGGTCGTAAGCCTTCTCCATATCCAGTTTGATGGCAATGTTCCCCCCAATGGACGAGAACTTCATAAATGTGATCATCTCTTGGGCGAGGAGAATGTTGTCAGTGATGTTCCGGCCTTTAACAAGACCGCTTTGCTCATCGGAGATGATCTTGGGGAGGAGATTGGACATCCGGTTGGTGACGATCTTCGAAATAATCTTGTTGGTGAAGGTACATAAGCTTATAGGACGGAAGTTTTTGAAGGTTTTTGGGTTGTCTTTCTTGGGAATAAGGATGATGTTGGCGCAGGAAATGGAATTGGGATATCTCGTCCCTTAGAAAAAGGCTATGGTGGCCTCCAATAAGTCTGATTTTAAGATATCCCAACAATACCTGAAAAAGACGCCGTTGAAGCCATCAGGCCCTGGAGCACTGTGTTCTTTAATGGACCAGACAGCCGCCTTGACCTCCTTCTCCGAAGGAGTATCCAACAGGGTCTCATTCTCGCTATCGCTGATGAAGGATGGGATCTCAGACAGCATCGCAACGTCATTAACGACCGGCTCTTTAGTGAACAGGTTGGAGTAGAAGTGCTCTGTTGCAGCCTGAATGCCGTTTTGGTCGTCCACCAGGTTGCCATTGTCGTCATATATCCGGTGTAATTTTAATTTGTTTCTGTGGCCTCTGACACATGAATGGAAGAAACTGGTATTCCGGTCACCATTAGTGTCCCAGGTTGATCTGGCTTTTTGTCTCCAGAATTTCGTTTCAACTTTAAGCCTGGATTTGAGACGAGCTCTTGCAAGGTTGAGCAAAGCACGGCAGCCGAAGAACTGAGAATGGCGAACGAGGTATCCGCACGAGTGACGTCGTCCTCTTCCTCCTTAATAGCCTGGAAGATGTCTCCAAAAGCCTGCTTGCTCCAGGAAGTTAAAGCCTGACGAGTGGCTTTCAATTTGGCCGCTATCCAAGCCAGGGGTCAAGTATCGTGACAGAGTTCCAAGCGGCATTCACGGCATTTTAGAATTGAGGATGATGATGCCAGAAATCAAGGAAGCAAAAAGCTTTTTTAGTGCTGGTGTGGTTGTCGCTGATCCTGATGAGAAGAGGGGAGTGGTCTGATTCTGTGGAGTTCAAATAAGAGAGGTTTGTGATCAGGCCCATGTCAGACCAGCTGTCGTTGACCATCGCCCGATCCAAATGGGAGTACTGCTGGCGATGGCCCTCCTGCATGTTGCACCAGGTGAATGCACTGCCATGGAAGGGGACGGGGGTTAGGTTTTCGTGGAAGATGAAGTTGTTGAAGTCGTCCATCGCAGACTGGGGGGTGACGACCCCCAAATTTCTCCTCTCTGTAGGACACCTTGTTGAAATCTCCGATGCATAACCACAGGAGACCTTGATTGGGTAAGGCGGCATCCAACAGGTCATCCCAAAGCAATCGTCGTTCGGGGATGTCACAACTACCATGAACGGCAGAAAGGATGGAGTGGGACTTGAGGGTCGGATGCTCTACCCAACAAGAAAGAGCCTGAGGTAAATCTTTAATAATGCCAAACTTGAATTCCGGCGCGAGAAAGATCGAGATGTCATTACATCCAGAGATAGCATGGGGGAATCTGAGCTTGAGTTGAGTGGCTTTGATTCTTCTTTTGGGGATTTTTGGTTCGATAATGATTAAGAGGTCTATGCAATTAATCTTCTTGAGGCTGAGGATTCTGTTCAACATTGGTTTGTTTCCCAGCCCTCTAACGTTCCAGGAGATGATGTTAAGCATTTGATGGGGTACTGGGAGAGAGGAGATTAACCTTCACGGCGGACCTAGTTTTCATTGCCGTCTGCTGCTTTTATTTGTTTTTGTTTTTTTGGAGGGAGTTTTTTTGGTGGGTGTGGTAGTGTGCCCGTTGACTCCGCTGGCATTGCTAGTTCCGTCACTGATCTCTGGCCTGGAGGTAATAGGCTCATATTTATTATCTTTCAGGGCGCATAGGGGGTTGCCACGGTCCAAAAAACCTGCTTCCTTGGCTTGCCAGAACCTGCCGTTGAACGCGGGATCAGCAATTCCATCCGGGGTGCTAAAGGGATGGCCACTGACCAGAGAACCCCCTTCCTTGGCTTGCTAGAACCTGTCGATTAAGGAGGGGTAGAGGCTGGGTTGCCCGTCTGCAGTTTGAGTGGGAGGGGACCTTAGAGCCCCTGCATCTGTCGAGGGGGATAGTCGTCTCGGAATTATGCTCAAGGCGGCACTCCGTCTGAGCCTCTGCAGGCTGAAGAGGGCGGCAGATGGTAAGATGGAGGGAGTGAGAGTCCTTAGAGGGGTGGGAGATGATGAACTCAGATAAGTTTTCGGTAGTTGTGTTGGATGGCACGGAGGGAGCGCTGTCGACGTCCGGGTGGAGTGTGGGAGGGGAGTCTGGCTGAACAGCTTCGCCAAGGACGGACGGGGAGGGTTCTCTGGATTTATCAGTAATATTGTCCGTAGTGACGCTGGTGAGAAGTTGAAAGGAGTTGTTGAGTGAGATAACAGATGGGTTGTATGGGACGATAGTTGTAACTCCCTGAATTATTTTTGTGAAATTTAAGATTTTTCTTATTTTCTTGAATTTAATATTGTTTTCTTATAAATAATAATAATAATAATAATTTCGATTGAATAATTGATTAATATAAATTTGACTGTTAATAAATTTTCTTTATTAAATTTATTATGTAGCCATTAATCTTAATTGTTCTTTAGTAATTTTCAAATAGTTAAGTTATGTATATTTCTTAGTAATTAGGCATGATTCTATAGTTTCTTATTAGATCCTTTATTAGAATATTCTTAATTAATTGTTAACTTGATTCTCTAATTAATTTCATAGTTAATTATTAGTCAATTTTTGGAATAACTGTTTTATTTTGGAATCAGTTGGCTGTTAGGAATCTGTTATTTCATTAAATAATTATGGTAGTTAGTTATTAACTAATTTTGAAATTATGGAATCTGTTTTGAAATCTGTTTTAAATCTGTTTTAAATATATTGAATTTGAAAAACCTGTTGATTTTGAATTGAAATCCATTTGAAAACTATTTTCAATTTTTGATTTTGAAAATCTATTTGAAAACCATTCACTACAAAAAAGTGTCTTTTTGGGACGACACTATTAGGAACACTAGTCTAAAAAGTCCTAAAAGTATAGTTCTAGGGACAGCTATATTTTTAGTAACAAAAAGTTGTATTTTTTTGTGACAGATTCTAAAACTGGATCACAATTTGGGACTAATAAAATTTATGTTCCAAATAATTCACATTACCGTCCCAAATAGCTTGGCGGGAATGCCACACATTTGACAGCTAATTGTCAAATTTTATGGGAGGAAAGTTTACCTCCACATGTCTCCATCTTGACCGTTCAATCGGATGGCTTAATCTAGACCGTCCATCCTAAAACTTTCAGAACCTATTTCTCTGCACAAAGATACACATCGTCTCTCTCTCTCTCCCCTAATTCATTGTACTCATCTGAACGTTGCTCCGCCCCCTCTCTTCCTCCTCCCGACTCCCTCCACCGCTCATCTGAACATCGCTTCTCCCGATTCCCGCCGTCGCTCCTCCCGATTCCCTCCGACATCAACGCCTCCTCTGAACATCAAGGTATATTTGTATAAATAAATTCTTTAGGGCTTGGTGTTTTTTTAAGTTTTTTTAAATGCATCAATTTAGGTTTTATTCCTTTAATAACATGTATCGTATGGAGTTTTTTCCTTCAACATCAACGCCGCTCCTCCCGATTCCCTCCGACATCAACGCCTCCTCTGAACATCGAGGTATATTTGTATAAATAAATTCTTTAGGGCTTGGTGTTCTTTAAGTTATTTCAAATGCATCAATTTAGGTCTTATTCCTTCAATAATATGTATTGTATGGAGTTTTTTCCGTCAATTTCTTTAGGGTTGTGTTAATTTTAGCTTTTTAAACAGTTTTTAGGTATTTTTAAGGTATTCTGGGCGGGTTTATACCTAGATAACCCAAAGAAAATGTTGGGAACCTCTTCCCTAAATACTATAATGTTGGGTGTTCGAACGAAATTAACCATGCTCGAGGCTCTCTAATGGAAGAAATCCTCAATTAACAGAAAGAAGAATATGAAGAAGGAAGAACAAGCTAAGTAATTGTATTTCTAATTTTTAGAAGATTGCAATTGTCTAAAGGTTAAAGTGTGGAAATGCCCTAATGAACTTGTCATAAGCCATCCAAGTTGTAGTATTGTTATCCTTCCACTGAACTAAGAGTTCAACTGCTGCTCTATTTTCCTTTTTGACCATTCTTCTGTCAATTATTTCTTCAGGCTCTAATATAGCCTCCACCACATCACTTGGGACTTCAGCTTCAACTGTAGCAGTCTGTTTAATGTGTTTCTTGAGTTGGGATACATGGAACACTGGATGTATCTGAGAGTCTTGTGGAAGATCCAACATGTAAGCCACTGTTCCATTTTTCTCCATTACTTGGTAAGGACCAAAATATTTGGGGGATAACTTTTGTGGCCTCCTGTATGCTATAGAAACTTGTCTGTAGGGCTGTAATTTGAGGAAAACCCAATCCCCTGCTTCAAAACTTCTGTCTGTTCTATGGAGATTTGCAAATCTCTTCATTCTGTCTTGTGCCGCTATCAAATTATTTTTAAGGATTTGTCCCTTGTAGCCAAGGTCTCTGCAACCTCCTTGTCTTGGACCATCTCAGGTAGATATGTGAGTATGTTCGAAGGAGACCTCCCATAGATTGCTTCGAAAGGAGTAACTTTGGTGGATGTATGCCAATTGGTGTTAAACCAATACTCAGCCCATGGCAACAGTTTACTCCACTCCTTAGGTTTGTGATTACAGAAACATCCCAAGTACCCTTCCACACACCTATTGGTTACTTCAGTTTACCCATCTGACTGTCGGTGATAAGCAGTAGAATACTGCAATTGGGTTCCTTGCATTTTAAAGAGTTCAGTCCAAAACTAACTTGTAAAGATAGTATCCATGTCACTAACAACTATTTTTGGCATACCATGAAGCTTAAAAACTCCCTTTACAAACACCCGTGCTACCATAGCAGCTGTAAAGGGATGGCTCAAAGCAAAGAGCATGTATTTACCAAGTCTGTCCACTACCACAAATAAGGTGGACTTGTGATGACTCAAAGGTAACCCTTCTATAAAGTCCATTGAGATGTCTTCCCATACTCTTTCAGGAATAGGTAATGGTTGTAATAGGCCTGCAGGTGAGGAACTCTCCTGTTTATTCCTCTGACATACCTCACCAGCCTGTATGTATCTCTTGACATCAGTCTTCATACCCTTCCAGTAGACTCCACTTAAAAGAGTCTTTCTTGAGCAAATTGTTAAAAGTCTCTTGAGCTTGTAGACTCCACTTAAAGAGTCTTTCTTGAGAAAATTGTTCAAGGGACAAGCTATGTTGCCATATCCCTTAATGAATCTCCTATAATAACTTGTTAAGCCAAGAAATCCCCTAAACTCTGCAAACTTACCTGTCTTTTGAACTAGCTCAGCGTCCATATATGTTAATACATTTTGATGACATTAAAACTATTGGCAGGTTCTTATGATGAGTGTAACTCAAATTGCTTGTTAGGCTATAGCACAGGAGCTTCTGAAAACACTTATGTTGGCCCAATGATATGGAAAAAGTGTCTATGACTTCCAGTTATTGGTCAACGTCTTATACTCATCTAATGATCAGGTAGGGCCATCACATAGCTTATTGCATACCTCAGGAAGAGAAATTTTTGGCCACTTGAAGAGGTAAGACAAGGAGAAAGGTAAATTTTTTTGATTGTCTACTCTTAAATTGATACATTCAATTGGCAGTTTTAGCAATGCTTATTAGGTGTTTGTAGGACTCGTAACATATCCAACTATTCAGGGTTCTTTGGGTTCATGGATCAATTATTCTGTTACTTATCATCCAAGAGACATCATTTTTGATAATGGACTTGTTTCTTTTTTATAATAGCAGTATTGACCGTAGTGCAAGCATCACATGTATGCAATTAAACCCATATTTTATGTTTCATGTTTCTTTACTTTTGCAAAAGTCACCTTTTGCCTCTAAAATCTTGTGGGTATTTTCTGAAATCTTTTCAATATAGTTTTTAATTTTTAATTCTATGCATTGTTGTTTATGAGTGGTTCTCAGTGGTAGATGTTCAAAATAAGTTTCTGAAATGTAGGTGTTAGTGGTCTTACTGCTAGCTCCTCGGACTTGAATGTTTGCATATTTTCTTTGTTTACTATAGAGCGAATTGCATTTGACTTTATGTTGAGCATAATCTTTTATGTAGGTTCAAATGATTGCAACTAGGGCTAACATTTTTATTAGCTTGTTTGTATTCAAGATAAATGTAGGTTGATCATATTCTTGTAACTTGACATTGTCTATATCTTTACCTAAACCCCCTCAAAAACGTCATGAGGTTATCTTGCCTGAGAAATTGTTTTTGAGCGTAGCAAATGCTGTCATTTGCGAAAGTAACACAAGTTTTG
Organism: Iris pallida; assembly: GCA_029216955.1. Classification (NCBI taxonomy): domain Eukaryota; kingdom Viridiplantae; phylum Streptophyta; class Magnoliopsida; order Asparagales; family Iridaceae; genus Iris; species Iris pallida. The sequence continues at coordinate 16,963,101 of JANAVB010029620.1, forward strand.
TCAGATGCAAAATTGACACAAGTTTTGCATGCTTCGGGCAATAACTTGAAGAAATTTCTCGAGGTAAATTCATACGTCCTCCTTTTTCTAGTCTTTATTTTCCTCGTGATGGTCCATCTCCAAGTTCTCAGAGGTCTCTCCTACCTTGGTCAGTTCCGTTTCATCCCTTATTTAACATCGTTACTTCCCATAAATAGATTGTTTCTCCATACTCTGTTCTGACATAGTAATTTCAGATTCGAGTCATTCTCAGTAACAAATAGTTTTCTGATTGTTTACGAGTGTTATATTGACTCATACGTAAATCAAAAATCAAGTTAATTTTTATTTGGTCACACTTCGGTAGTTATTTCATACTATTAAGTTATTTCATGTTTTAGGATTTTTCCATCATAATGAGGATATCTATGGAGCACAAGAATCTTGATCATCGCTATCTCAAAACATATAGTTCTTACTGTTATCATGTCACATAGAGTAGTTAAGTAATGCAGGGTTTTTCTATCATTTCATACTATTAAGTAAAGTATGGTTTTCCCATTCTTGTCACATAGAGCAGTTATCTTGTCGTTTGCATTATGAATGGTTGTTTTTTTAGTATACTTGAATTTGAGTCTTCTGTTGAGCATATGCCATTTTAATTTGTTCTGTTCTTAGAGTTATATTATTTCCTCTTCTATCTATACTCAGTAAACAAATATTGCCAACTTCTCTGCTGCCAAGTATTGAAACATTTGCTTATTTTTCCTTGTATGCATTCAGTTTAGACTACAGGATCTCAAACATTTGCTTATGTTTCCTAGTATGCATTCATGGGCCAACTCCAGTTTGGGTCACACGCGTTCTCAACATTTCACAATATAAATCAAAGATATCTTATCTATGGTTTCAGATTCTTTTATGTTAATAACCATTTAGAGAAATGATTTAGTCAATCTTCATTAGTAATTGATGGTAAATTTTTGGCTGCCTCTCTGTTCGGGCTTATAATTTTTTCGTATTTCCTATCAGGTTGCACTTTTGCTCCTAGCTTTCAGATCACCATAAAAAATGACTCAATTTTACCGACCCCAAATTAAAAGGAGTCACAACCTTTATCTATCTTTAGGGGGGCTATCATATCATCCCCAACTAACTTGATGGCAAAATTATTTATTATGTCTTAATTCTTGATTTTGTTGCTTTGCTATCTTGCTACCTGTGTATATTGTAGCTATTTTGTATGTACTTATTCTTCTTTTTTTTGCTTCTTCAATATTTTGAACTTTGTTTGATTTGTTAATTTCCAGATGGAGATGTGACTCATGTGGTAAAGCTTACACGAAGTTCCATTTTTAGTTTTGAACAAGCATGGCACAGGTATAAACATACAAGCTATATTGCTTCCACTTTCAGTATTTTCTTCGAGTTTAGACTCCATGCAAAGCAAATCACAAAACTATGAAAGGCTATTATAGATATCTGGCTTCTAATAGATAGACTTTTAGCAACAAGTTTCGGTATCTTGTCAGAAATGAATCATCAGTTTCCTTTTCTTATTAATATACTCTATGTTTAACTTCAAGTGCTTTAATGTATAAGATTGTACATGAAGTGTAAGTTAAAGAAAATTTACACGTTCTTCATACTAAAGAATATCGAGACTTATCTTCTTTAAAAAATACATACAATTCTTTTTCCAGATTGCATCCTATTAAGCATCCAGGAGAAGCAATCTGCCATAGCATGATGGGGGTTCATGCAGCAGAGCATCGGTTTGTAGCAATTAACATTTCCTCAAGGTTGACAATCAAAACCTCCTGCCATAGATGGATAAGGTCCCCATCTCAGTAACCACTATTAGAACTAAAACTGGATAATTCTCAATGCAGTGCTGGATATTTCCATGCTATCTAGAGTTGGATGAGGGGAAAAAATCTGTATAGAAAAATATGTTCTGATACTTCATAGTTCATAGTTCATACACCCAATTTTGCAACCTCCACATACTAAACTCCTCATAGTAAAGTTGAATGTGAATCTTATTTATCATTGCATGCCTGTATTATTGGAGATTTTAATACACTATGATGAACATACTAAGAACTGAGTTGTCTGAAATTTACAATGCCTCTGAACAATACATCCATATGGACTTATAGATGAATGATGTATTATTGTTCCTTATATACGAAATCACTACAACTTCTTAACAGAGTTACTGGAGAAATTTATTAATGCGCATTACTAATTAGTTAATTCTTTCTTGATACAAACCGACTATGATTAATGCTGCGAAACATTCCACATGAACTGGATTATCAAAATGCAGCATATAGGGAACAATCTGCTGTAGTATCGATCTTTCAGATGACTTTATAGCAACAGTTAGCTTCACCACCAAGCCCCCGCAGATTAATAAACCCGCTTATGCTTCTCTTTTAAAGTAACAGTTAGCTTCACCACTAAGCCCCCACCACAAACATTTAAATCTTCTCAAACTTCTCCACTAGAGCTTCCAGTTAGCCCCATTCCTGCCTCCACAACATGTCTGCTACAAAGTGTTTGACTTTGTCACCGAGCCCCCTTCACTCATGGCGACTTTCCATGCATTTCTTTTACTCCCATGGATTTCCAACAAGCATAGGAGCAACTCCAGAACTCTTGTGCTCAAGTTCTCTTCTGGTTGTCACTTATTAGCTCGTGTGAAGGAGCACAGTTCAAAGTGGGGCGTCTCCAAGTATTATTCGGTGGGTTTACTGGATCTGAGACACATCCTACTTCACCTATCTGCCACGAGGATTTGGTCACTGCCTGGACCAAGGAGACTCACTCATGGACTGCTCGATCATGATGTTCAAGTGGAATTCATCATTCAGTACAAGGACAGAGGCTAGCACTACTGCAGTTTGGGTGTAACTTCCTAAACCATCTCTTATTTTCTTCATTCCATCCTTCCTCGAGAGGCTCGTAAGCTTGATTGGCTGCTACTTGTGTGTTGATACTTCTACAACAAATTTCTCTCCACCTAGCTTGTGCTAGGGTATCTTTGAGGTATAGCTTCCGATTAGGTTCAGGACATGCCTTTGTGTGTTTGCAAATTATTTTTTGTGTAATAGGTTGTCATGACATTAGACATTCATTTTTTCTGTGCTCTCTTTCTGATACAGTCTTCCTTTATCTTTTTTATCTGGTGTTAAACAGGGAGCTTGGCCTAGTCTGAAAGACCAGTGTCTGCAGGTAAGTTTAGCAAATTAATGTGTCCTGAATGTGAAAAGGAGATCAATGTGTTATAGTTCCTATCGAACAATTTTTTTTAACAAAAATTTAGATGGAGCTCCTATTTGTCTTTCAACTGAATGTTTGTGTGGTTCCTTGTATAGCTGCTACGTTTGTAAGATACTCAAGGTTCATGAATGTAAACCTATGTTGCATCTACATTCCAGGATGTAGTTAGCTTGGGTTCTCGTTGAAGATGAGGTGGGAATTGTTTGCACCAAGCCTTCATTCAAAAATGAAGATATAATTTTACTAGAATATGTTTTCTAAATATAAGCAACATCCTCGAAATTAATGTTTATTGAATCTTCGTAACATGGTTTGCTACAATGGTGTACCAAGAAAACTCGTATGTCGAACACTACTAGAATTATAGTAGTTCCCAGATTTGGATTTAGGCAGGTGCACATATGTTCTTCGCTGTAAATTGAATGTTTTTTTATCTCCGAAATAACATAAATTGGTAATTTCATAGCAGGCAAGAATATCCTAAATATCAACCTGCAATTTAATTATATTACACATGTCAGATATTGAACCATGGATGATAATAAACCATAATTCTAATGAACTATAGGCAAGCATGATGTAAACATTAATGATAACTAGATGAAGGAGTATTTTTGAAACTTGCCTAATACCTTGCAAAGTGCAAAGCGGGAAGATCTGGAAAGAGTGCCCAAAGAAGCAGACTTGCCCAAACAAGCAGACTTTTTGTATGCAACATAGAACAAGGCAGCATCAAAAAAGCCTTGTCGCAAGACCACAAAATACAAGTTGGAACAAATAGAACAATCTTTTTGGTTAAAAAGTTTAAGCCCTTTTTTGAAACCCGACACCGACATGTTGCTTCTTTGAAAAGTTGGCACATACGCATAAAAATTTGGTTGTATACCTTGTCATTTTGGAGACTGGACTTAAGATTGATTTGCCCCAGTTTGCTATACACCTGTAACAAGTGCTAATTTCTTCGAGTTCTTGTTTCAATACTTTTTATGAATGTTATTTTTTGGTTATTCATCACAGGATTTGAGTTGTCTTAACAACTCATGAATTTGTATGCATAGTAGTTGCTTTTCTTATTGTTTAGCGATTCAATATAATTGTGGATTTTCAAATATTTCTTTCACTGATGTTCGTTTTCTTGTTGTCAATTTTGCAGATACTCCTGAAGATGCATACTTTAAGTGTCTTTTCTTCCCTCTCCCCCCCCCACCATGGCCAACTTGTTTTTATTATTTAACTATGTATTTTGGTATCTTTCTAGTGTTATACAAATATGGGCGACGATCTTGTGATGGAAACAAATTTGGGTTAATTTTTTGGGTTCATATTGGATATACTTGAATGTTTAATAGATGATTCAAAAACATGGTGTAGTGCTTAATGTTTTGGGTTTAGAATTTTGTATGTAAGGTGGAGACTATGGATTTATTTTGTAACTGATGGTGTGTGTGATGTATTGTGTTTTGGATTTATTTGGGAAATGATGGTAAATGATGCTTAATGTTAAGCTTTTTTGTGGTTTATCAATTGAACGTTATAGTTATATATGATTTTGTTGTGTTCTACAATGTGGTAAAGAATGCTTGATGTTGTTAAGCTTTTTTTGTATGGGCTCCGATATCTGGAGATACATCTGAGGACAAGCTGACAACGACCATGAACATATGAATTATGTTATATGTGTATTTAAATTGTATATTTTATAGCTAGAAAATGCGAACAATAATTTCATATGGATTACTTTTGGGACGTTTATTTAATTGTCCTAGATATAAACGACATCATTTTGTGACGCTGGCAAATTTTTCTAGGACGGGTGTTACTCGTCACAAACTCTTTTATTTTGGGACGATTTTGTAAACCGTCGTAAACATGTAATAATTCAAACTCTTTTGGTACGGTTACATTTTTCGACCCTAAAACCAAATTAGGACGGCATTTTTGGTCCTAAAACTTTTTGCCACGCCACCCTAATAGCACCGTCACTTACCGTCCTAAAATTCGTCCCAAATCACAATTTAGGACTATTTGGGTCTTTTTAAGACGGATTTTTGGGGTCCCAGAAAAACACTTTTTTTGTAGTGAGTGCAACCCGTTCAAAGGCTCCTTCATCTGACACTTTGTTGTCCAAACCACAAGTCCACTCATCGCTCTAAAGTTGCAGTGACTTCGTTACCCAAAGCACAAGTGTCACGACCCGCACCCTAGAGTAAGGACACGAGACGTGGGTACGTCCAGCCTACGCCGCAGTGTCGGCGGTAAAATGCTGTCCTAGGTCAACAATCATCTAGCAATATATCTCTAAACAGTTCATACTCCCCGAATGGGGGTGACATAGCAGTAATAACTCAATCACAACTAAGGAAGAGATAGTACGATATGAAATAGAACTCAAGGAAATAAATAGATGAAAAGTAGTCTAAGATAAATCCCAGCAAAAATCCAGAAGTACATGGTCTCAGATACAGAATGAAAGAATATATACAACTCTGAACTCCAATAAAGTCTAGCTAAAACATGCCACAAGACTACATAAAAGATGATAAGCCTAACTAATCTAGTCTAGACAATCGGGGTGATATCCTCAGCTAGAGCTGGATCCTCCTGAGAGTCCACTCGCAGGTGTCATCTAAGGCTGCCCCGTAGTAAGTATCCAGACCAGCCTCCTCCTCGTCCTCTATAATTTTTCAACAGGTCCAGTCAGGACAGGAGCGAGTACAGTACATCTCAACAGTTCATAGCAGGTTAGAAAATATAATCATGCAGTAAAGTAAGATATAGGTGCTGAAGAATATTATGTAAACAGAGAGAAAGAACTGTAATAGAAATATCTACTATAAGTAAGGAACTAACAGTGGCTAGTGAGGCAAAGTACAGGATAGCACATGTGAATGGGACAGATTTGTACATAATCTACACTAAAGAGTTGTACATGATCTACACTACTATAGAATTGTTCACATGACTACTCGCACTCCCTCGTTCCCTAATTAATACACAAGGATCTAAGCAGGTTATGTTATTGTACATGATATCACATGGGGCCCTTGAAAGGGTGCACATGATAGTATATGAAGGCTCTGTGAAAATGAGAGTACATGGTTCACAAGAGTGTACATGTATGGTGAAAGCACAGGAGTACATGATGAAAGTAAAACGCACATGGCACAATGTACCCGATGCTCCCGAGGGGGATAACATCGCATGAAGATATCCGTATAGTACTAATCCGTGATAATGTCGTGACAGCACAAGTAAAGTAATTTAATGCAGGAAATAATTCTAAGCAGGATATAAAATGATCAGAGAATGTACTCGCCTGTATCTGAGTGTCCAATATGAAACGTATTGTCCGAGGAGTGGTGTCTGGCTCCTAATCAGAACAGCACAAGTCACAACAAGTCAAAAATGGTAAAATAAAGTTCTACTATGCATTCTACATAATTCTAGGTCAATCTAGGCCAAAGTCAACTCTTGGTCAACTCTGGTCAACCCTAGAAGTCAAACTAGGTCAACCAAGTCTAGACTAGGTCAAACTAGTCTATACTAGTCCACATTAGCCTATACTACACAAGTCAAACATCACACTTCCTAGTTTACATCTAGGCCTACACATAACATAGGTATACATATTACATATATATGAATACACAAGTGTATATATATGAGACATATACACATACTTGTATAACCTATACATCCAAGTAGGTATCCATACTAGATACCCAAAAGATACACACCCTAATAATATATATATATATATATATATATATATATATATATATATATATATATATATATATATATATATATATATATACACATATAGCTCAACCTACATATATATATATAGGCAAACATTGCATATATTATATATGTATACCTATTATATACATAAACTTAACTATATGAAGACTAGGGAATTTATATATATAGAGAGAGGACAGTGTGTGTGAGTGTTAGAGTGATAGGGTGTGAAGGAAAATCTGGAATCAATGTGTGTGTATGCAACATGTAACAGGAACTTAGAATAGTCATGTGTGTTAGGGAAAACAAAAGTGTGTGACCATGTGCAGTGCTTAGGTGAGGAGTGTTCAGTTGTGTGCAGGAAAAAACAGTAAAGAGAGAGAGAGAGTGAAGAAGGTGAGTGTCTACATGTGTTTTAGGCTTAGGTTTCAAACCACCAAGTGACAGTACATGCTTAGCATACATTCAGATTTGAACATAAAATCCCAACAGCCTATACAACACATATAACACATTAAAAGCACTTAACAGCCCCCTCAACGAAACCAGATTTCCATCATCAATTGAAACAACACAATCTAAAAAAAAAAGGGAAATCAGTTCATGTATCACAGTTTAGTCCTATAGTTCAAGGCTTCAAATCAATACACAAACCCCACAAAATACTCCCAAATTGACACATACATAGATCACATATAGGTAAACTACATTAGGTAGTAATTTATGAAAAATCAGTAATTAAATGGGCTAAAACGATTGGCAAAGTTCAACATTAAAATCTAGAAAAAAATTAGGAACCAATGTTCAGTTCAGAATTAATATTTCAGGCCATACCTTCTCAATGCCAAACCAAATTTCCCACACCCAAACGACCCAAAATCAATACACAATTAGACTACTAATAGAAGATATTTAGAAACTAAACCATCATTTAACAGTATTAATTGGGTTTAAACAGGTGTACAAATCGTATTCAAAACTGGAATTTCTTAGAAAATAATGTATCAGGAAATTGGGCAATTCGAGAATTCACAAGTCAAAATAATGTAAAATACAAAAACAGAGGTTGGTAGTGTACATACACAACATATATGTGTCCCACAACCTGTTCGTGTCCACCAAGATGGACACAAACGTGTCCAAACACGAATAACACTAAACAGTGCACACACAGACACTGTGTAGACCACAGGCTCGTGCGTGTGTGCACGCATGTCGTGCACACGATACAGGCCAAACTAGGCCTCGTGCTCGCACACACGTGTACACTTATACTAGTGCTAGGTCTAGTTCAACCTGCACTGTGTCCTAGTGTGTCGTGTCCGACGCTACAACGCCGTATCAGGGGTCGAATACACGTGCGCACTGTACAGGCAAATTCCTGTGCGTCGAGGATTTCTTCCTCGATATGCCACGTAGGCCCACAAATTCTGACACATAGCGTGTCAGTGGTGCCCCGAGACTCCCCCAAAATCTCGTGTCCAAACACGCAGTGTCGTGTCCTGGGGAGCCCCCGAGTAGCAGGGGATACGTGCGGGCTGTGGTGCTGCCGTGTCCAAGCCACGAATCCGACACGACAGACACAAAAATCACATCAATCTAATGGAAACATGTAAGAAACATAAAAACAATATTTTCCAATCAATTACTTTCTAGAAATTAACCCGAAATGCCCTCAGTGGCATTTCGACAAACACCTAGGCTACAGACCTGATACGTGTCCAAATGGACACGAAACTCAAGATACCCGACACAAAACCTATACTGATACTTAGGGGACTCCTAGGGCTTCCTAATTATGAAGACAAATCGAAATTTTATGGAGATTTGAGAGAGTTACCTAAACTTGAACTTTCAAGAAAAACCCCTCTTTGTGAGCTCCTCTCTTGATGTCCCAATCCAATCAAAACAACCTCAAACTGAGATGAGACCTTAGCAACAGCAAGAATAGTCATATCAGGACCTAATAGAATAAATTAGAAAGAAAAAGGAAGAGGAAAGGAGTTCTAGGGATTAAAATACCATAGGAAACTAACCTTTCTAAAACTTGAGCCTTCCTAAGAAAGAGGCAACCCTAGATTTTAGGAGAGTATAAATATGGTGGTGATCCCAATGCAATAAGTGGCCGGCCACATCTCCTAGGGATTAGGGTTTGGTTAATTGTTGGGCTTTGGGCCAAGTTACATAGGCTATGGCTAAGTTTTATTAATAAGGACTCTAAATCATAAGCCATGGCTTATGACTTTCTAATTCCTATTACTAATTAGGTTCTAATGACCAAACCAAAGATTAGGCTAGGTTAGACTAGAGGCATATATCCTCACCAAATCATACTAACTAGGGTTAGCTCCTAGGTTGGTCTACAAGGGTCAACACTAGTCAAAGTCAACCTAGTCCAAACAATTCCAAAATAATTCCTAAAATTCCCAAAATTCTAATAAATTTAAATTACCCCAAAAATGACAAAAATACCCTCACACTAGAATGTGGTAGTGACAAATCTACCCTCCTTAAAAGAATTTCGTCCTCGAAATTGAAAGGCAAATACAACTGATGAGAAGGATAGAAAGCATACCTCACGGTCCAAAAATAAGGGTAGCGCTCGCGCATCTCATTCTCCCGCTCCCAGGTAGACTCTCCTGGAGAATGATGCCTCTATGCGACGTGCACCAAGGGTATCACCTGGCCTCAGAACCTTCTCCCGTCGATCCGAATCTCCACTGGCTGCTCTGGATAGCTCAGAGAAGGCCCAACCTCTATCTCTGAATGATCGAGCACATGGCTAGGGTCAGCCATGTACCGTCTCAACTGTGATACATGAATATGTTATGGACCCCCACTAGTACAGGCGGCAAGTCTAGCCTGTATGCAACGTCATCGACTCTCCCTGATAACGAAAGGGCCGATGAAGCGCAGGCTAAGCTTCCCACCTCCACCAAATGTATCGACCACGAGTCGGAGATATCCTCAAGAAACTTAGTCTCCGACCTAATCGCAAGCAAGGTCTCAATTAATTATAATAAACAACATGATCAAAAATCACAAACAAGGAACCTAAATCTAATCCTACTCTAATCTGTACCTCAAACTCCAAGGGCCTCCGGTGGCTATCGACCCAGTACCGATGTCTGTCCTGCGTCATGCGAAGTCTGTCCCTGTTGAGCTTCACCTTTTCGGCCGCATCAACTACCATCTCTGGCCCAGTAAAGCTCGCTCACCAACATCATCCCAAGATAAGGGTGTACGGCACCTACGCCCGTTCAGAGCCTCGAAAGGTGACATCTTAATGCTGGCCTAGAAACTATTATTGTAGGCAAACTCCACCAAATGAAGATAATCCTCCCAGGAACCTCCAAAGTCCGGATGCACGTCCGCAGCATATCCTCAAGGGTCTGAATAGTCCGCTCTGACTGTCCGTCCGTCTGGGGGTGGTATGCAGTACTAAACTTGAGCTGAGTGCCCAAGCTGGTCTGTAGACTCCTCCAGAAATGGGAAGTAAAATGGCTATCCCGATCTGAGACGATACTGACTGGAACCCCGTGAATCCTGACTATCTGCCGCATATACAACTCTGCCAGCCTCTCTGTAGACGTACCCACCTTGAATGGCAAGAAGTGGGCCGATTTGGTCAACCTGTCAATGATGACCCAAATCGCGTCTTTTCCTCCTGGTGTGCGCGACAATCCTGATACGAAGTCCATAGTGATATGCTCCCATTTCTACTCGGGAATGGACAGCGGCTGCAACAATCCACCGGGCATGTCTCTCTGCCTTGACCTGCTGACATACCAAACACCTAGCCATGAAGCGAGCCACCTCCCGCTTCATCCCTGACCACCAAACATGCTTTCGCAGATCTCGGTACATCTTGTTGGCACCCGGGTGTATAGAGTACTGAGATCTGTGGGCCTCCTACATAATCTGCTCTCCGAGATCTTCACTGGGCACACATAACCTGGAAACGTGCCTCAAGGCACCATCCTCTACAAGAGAAAACTCGCCCTCCAGCAATCCTGCTCGAACCTGCTCTCGGAGACACCGCAGAGCAACGTCCTCAAACTGTGCCGACTTGATCTTCTCTACCAAGTCTGACTGAATCTGCATCCCCCATAGCTGTATCTGCACTCCGGGCACGATCACCTCAATCCTAAGGCTCTCTAAGTCGGGAAGCAAATGCCGATCCATGGTCAAACACATGGCTGTCGGATACCTACACAAGGCATCAGCAACCACGTTAGCTTTCCCCGGGTGATACTGAAGTAGGATGTCAAAATCCTTCATCAACTCTAGCCATCTGCGCTGTCTCATGTTCAAATCCTTCTGAGTGAACACATACTTTAAGCTCTTGTGATCTGTGAAGATTTCTACCCTCTCACTATACAGATAATGCTTCCACAGCTTCAGAGCAAATATCACTCCTGCCAGCTCCAGGTCGTGGGTAGGGTAATTCTTCTCATGGGGACGTAATTGCCTGGAAGCATAGGCAATCACCTTTCCATGCTGCTGCAAGACGTAATCCAGCCCTTTTCCTGAAGCATCACTATAAATAGTGAAACCACATGATCCTGAAGGCAATGTCAGAATCAGAGCTGTCGTAAGCTGCTTCTTCAACTCATCAAAAGCTGCCTGACACTCTTCCGACCAAACGAACTCAGCATCCTTCCGGGTCAACCGAGTCAACGGCTCTACAACCCGGAGAAATCCTGCACAAATCTCTGATAATATCCTGTCAGCCCCAGGAAACTCCTAATCTCTGCAACTGAAGTCGGCGCTGCCCATGCCTCAACTGCTACAATCTTCTTGGGGTCAACTGAGATACCATCTCCAGTCACCACATGCCCCAAGAAGTCTACCTGATCCAAGAAGAACTTACACTTGGAGAGCTTCCCGTAAAGCTGCTCCTTCTTGAGAGTCTCCAGCACGATCCTCAAATGCTCCTCGTGCTCCTCCTCAGTCTTGGAATATACCAAGATGTCGTCAATAAACACCACCACAAACTGATCCAAATACTGGTGGAACACCTTGTTCATAAGGTTCATAAACGCTGCTAGTGCATTAGTTAGCCCAAACGGCATAACCAAAACTCGAACTGCCGCGTACCGCATCCTGAAAGCGGTCTTGGAAATATCCTCCCCCTTCACCTTCACCTGGTGATATCCCGACCTCAGATCAATCTTGGAAAATATCCGAGCTCCGCTCAACTGGTCAAATAGATCGTCGATCCGCGGCAGTGGGTATTTGTTCTTGATCGTGAGGTTGTTGAGTGCCCTATAGTCAATACACATACATACTGACCCATCCTTCTTCGGCACGAACAACACTAGTGCACCCCATAGCGATGAACTCGAGTGGATGAAGCCCTTGTCCGGTAGCTCATCCACCTGCTTCTTCAGCTCCACTAGCTCGCTGTTGTTCACCCGATAGACATACTGAAAGATGGGTTCCGCTCCTGGAACCAAGTCTATCGAGAACTCTATGTCTCTGTCTGGTGGCAATCCCGACAACTCCTCTGGGAAAACATCCATATACTGCTATCAAGGGGTGTAGAATCGTCTGCTCCTCGACCGAGACTCGACAGAAGACTCCGCTGTTCTGCTCTCCCTGACGTCTGGAGTACTCGAACTCTGGCTCCCCCGACGCTCTAAAGAGAAATCTACCCCCTCTGCAATCAATGCTGGTGTGGTGCCTCCTCAACCAATCTATGCCTAGTACTATATCGTAGTTCGGCAATGGCATTACGAGCAGGCTCACCTCCAACTCATGGCCTCCCAAAACCACTCTTCGACCCTTACAAACATCATTCACGAGGATAATGCCACCCCCGGTCGTGATCTTGTAAGTCCTAGGCAATGATTTAGCTATGATACCATGTCTAATCGTAAAAGATACTGATATGAAGCTATACGAAGTACCGGAATCGAATAATGCAAATGCTGGACTGGAGTCGAGTAGAATCGAACCTGCTATCAGCTCTCCTATCGCCTCTGCTCCTCTGCTGCCATGGCGAAAGCTCGCCCCTGCTGGCCTCCCCTGGCCTACTGCTGGTGCTGGACGAACCTCTGCTGCTGCGTCGGCAGGGCTGGTCCCCTCTGCTGGCCTGCTGCTGCTCTGGCTACTCCTCCCTGGGCTGCTCGTCCCCCAGACCTAGCACAATCCCTCAGCTGGTGATCTGCCGCTCCGCAAAGAAGGTACCTCCCGAGCCTCTTTTTGCACTCGTTGAAGACATGCCCAGGCTTCTTGCAGAAGGTGCAACTGATTGTTTGGTGCCTGGGTGCCTGATGCTGAAACTGCTGCTGGTGAACTGGCTTCTGCTGAATCGGTTGCGACTGGAACTGCCTCTGCTGCTGATGCTGAAAGTGGGGCCTCCTGGCCTGGCCCCCGCTGCTACTGCTGCCTCCAACTGGGTCTTGCCCCCTCTTGAGCCTAAGCTCAAGATCATCCTTTGCTAGCAAGGCTCTCGTCAAGATCTCCTCGAACGTGGCATCCTGGTTGCCCTTGGTCAAGGACTTGACCTCCTTGACTAGGCCCTTCCGGAACCTCTGGGCCTTCGCCATCTCGCTCAAGCCCTCCACAAACCTGCCGAGGCGGCCGAACTCCCCGGCGTACTCCTCCACTGAGAGACTCCCCTGGACTAGGCTCTCGAACTGCGACTCCAAGGCTATGAGTGCTGAATCTGAAAAGAACTTCTTCTTGAAGAAGCCCTTGAACTGCTCCCAAGTCTGCCCAGGTACCCCCACCCTGGGGTCTGACTGATACCAGGTGCGAGCGAGATCTCGCATCCGACTAGCTGCGGCCTCGATCTGAAGATCTGCTGGTATCCTGGCCAAACGAAAGATCTCCTCTATATGCTCGATCCACTCATCGGCATATAGGATCCCCTCTGTCCCCAGAAAGTCTCGAGGGCTCATCTTCTGAAACTGTTCGATCCCCGGTGTCCTCGGCTGCTGTACCACAGGTCGAGCTGCGGCTGTCGTGACGGCCAACTCCATGCCCCTGTCCTGTCGAGCCTACTGTCAGTCCATAAACTGCTGGAAATACGAGAACATATGAGCTACGTCTACGTATCCTGGAGGTGACTGCTGGAAGGGATCCTCTGGAATGACCGGGTCCTGTCTCCGAGTCGGTGGATGCATACCCCCTGCTGCGGCTGCCGAGGTCTCAATACGAGCTGAGGTGGCAGGAGCTGCAGTCCCCTGGCCTCGCCGTACTGGCTGAGAGGTAGCAGTCCCCTCTATAGCATCCTCAAGAATGGCACGCTGCGATCTAGTCTCTACCATCCTGAAGATAGACAAACAAGAGTATCAATTTCTGAGAAAGAAGCGAAAGAACAGAGGCGGACAGTTAAAAATTCAAAAGATCAGCTGACAATAAGGATTTAGATGGCAATAAAAGAATTTTTCCTAAAGTAATTGAGTACCTTAAAATTTACATCTAGGCAAACATTACATATATTATATATGTATACCTATTATACATAAACTTAACTATATGAAGACTAGGGAATTTATATATATAGAGAGAGGACAGTGTGTGTGAGTGTTAGAGTGATAGGGTGTGAAGGAAAAATTGGAATCAATGTGTGTGTATGCAACATGTAACAGGAACTTAGAATAGGCATGTGTGTTAGGGAAAACAAAAGTGTGTGACCATGTGCAGTGCTTAGGTGAGGGGGAGTGTTCAGTTGTGTGCAGGAATAAAACAGTAAAAGAGAGAGAGAGTGAAGAAGGTGAGTGTCTACATGTGTTTTAGGCTTAGGTTTCAAACCACCAAGTGACAGTACATGCTTAGCATACATTCAGATTTGAACATAAAATCCCAACAGCCTATACAACACATATAACACATTAAAAGCACTTAACAGCCCCCTCAATGAATCCCAGATTTCCATCATCAATTGAAACAACACAATCTAAAAAAAAAAAAGGGAAATCAGTTCATGTATCACAGTTTAGTCCTATAGTTCAAGGCTTCAAATCAATACACAAACCCCACAAAACAACTCCCAAATTGACACATACATAGATCACATATAGGTAAACTACATTAGGTAGTAATTTATGAAAAATTAGTAATTAAATGGGCTAAAACGATTGGCAAAGTTCAACATTAAAATCTGGAAAAAAAAATCAGGAACCAATGTTCAGTTCAGAATTAATATTTCAGGCCATACCTTCTCAATGCCAAACCAAATTTCCCACAACCCAAACGACCCAAAAATCAATACACAATTAGACTACTAATAGGAGAATTATATTTAGAAACTAAACCATCATTTAACAGTATTAATTGGGTTTAAACAGGTGTACAAAATCGTATTCAAAACTGGAATTTCTTAGGAAACAATGTATCAGAAAATTGGGCAATTCGAGAATTCACAAGTCAAAACAATGTAAAATACAAAAACAGAGGTTGGTAGTGTACATACACAACATATATGTGTCCCACAACCTATTCGTGTCCACCAAGATGGACACAAACGTGTCCAAACACGAATAACACTAAACAGTGCACACACAGACACTGTGTAGACCACAGGCTCGTGCGTGTGTGCACGCGTGTCGTGCACACGACACAGGCCAAACTAGGCCTCGTGCTCACACACACGTGTACACCTATACTAGGACTAGGTCTAGGTCAACCTGCACTGTGTCCTAGTGTGTCGTGTCCGACGCTACAATGCCGTATCAGGGGTCGAATACACGTGCTGCACAGGCAAATTCTCGTGCGTCAAGGATTTCTTCCTTGATATGCCACGTAGGCCCACAAAATCTGACACATGGCGTGTCAATGGGTGCCCCGAGACTCACCCAAAATCTCGTGTCCAAACACGCAGTGTCGTGTCCTGGGGAGCCCCCGAGTAGCAGAGGATACATGCGGGCTGTGGTGCTGCCGTGTCCAAGCCACGAATCAGACACGAGCAGACACGAAAATCACATCAGTCCATTGGAAACATGTAAGAAACATAAAAACAATTTTTTCCAATCAATTACTTTCTAGAAATTAACCCGAAATGCCCTCAGTGGCATTTCGACAAACACCTAGGCTACGGACCTTATACGTGTCCAAATGGACACGAAACTCAAGATACCCAACACAAAACCTATACTGATACTTAGGGGACTCCTAGGGCTTCCTAATCATGAAGACACATCGAAATTTTATGGAGATTTGAGAGAGTTACCTAAACTTGAACTTTTAAGAAAAACCCCTCTTTGTGAGCTCCTCTCTTGATGTCCCAATCCAATCAAACAACCTCAAACTGAGATGAGACCTTAGCAAAAGCAAGAATAGTCATATCAGGACCTAATGGAATAAATTAGAAAGAAAAAGGAAGAGGAAAGGAGTTCTAGGGATTAAAATACCATAGGAAACTAACCTTTCTAAAACTTGAGCCTTCCTAAGAAAGAGGCAACCCTAGATTTTAGGAGAGTATAAATATGGTGGTGATCCCAATACAATAGGTGGCCGGCCACATCTCCTAGGGATTAGGGTTTGGTTAATTGTTGGGCTTTGGGCCAAGTTACATAGGCTATGGCTAAGTTGTTTTATTAATAAGGACTCTAAATCATAAGCCATGGCATATGACTTTCTAATTCCTATTACTAATTAGGTTCTAATGACCAAACCAAAGATTAGGCTAGGTTAGACTAGAGTCATATATCCTCACCAAACTCATACTAACTAGGGTTAGCTCCTAGGTTGGTCTACAAGGGTCAACACTAGTCAAAGTCAACCTAGTCCAAACAATTCCAAAATAATTCCTAAAAATTCCCAAAAATTCTAATAAATTCTAATAAATTTAAATTACCCCAAAAATAACAAAAATACCCTCACACTAGAAATGTTGTAGTGACAACAAGTCCAGTCACCGCTCTAAATGTGCAGTGACTCTGTTGCTTGAAGCACTTATCCACTTGTCGCTTTAAAAGTGCAGTAACTTCGTTGCCTGAAGCACAAGTCCATTCATCGCTCTAAAAGTACAGTGACTCTGTTGCCTTAAGCTGTCACTCTCGTTTCCCGTTATACATATTTTTTGTATACGTGTACGGATTTCTAGCAATTGTCAGGTGGACCGTAGTTAGACTTGTCTTATTTAGCTTGATCTTGGTTTAAACTTGCCTTGGTTTATTTGGTTTGGACATATAAGACTTGGCGTGGTTTGGTTCATTTTGTTTTGAGATGAGAAGGGTTGACATATAAGTCAACTCTCCTATCTCTCTCTTAATTACTTTCATTTATTCTTCTTCTCCATTACTCTTCTCCACATACACCCAAGAAACCCTAGGCAAGTACAACTTGCTTCATATGGATCTCAAGTTTTAATATTCTATTCTCCTTTTGCAAGATTCTAAGTCTCCTTAGAACTTGGCATTTTTGGTTTTGTTGGGTACATTTTTGTAGATCTAAGTTTTGATCATTTTTTGTTTTTCATGGTTTTGATCTACTAAAACTTGGTATTTTCGAAAACTAGTTGCTTCATGTTGTAGAAAATCTCGTTCTATCTAATTTTGACTTTTGAAAAGTTAGATTTCGACTTGTTTTGAGGAAGTTATGGACTTTTGAAGTTCATGTGTTCAACCAAGAATTTTTATACTGGTTGGAGAAGATGAACAGTGTGCATGCACATTTTTTAGCGTCGCACCATCTAGGTTGCACGCGTTTTGGCACAACCTGGCTTCTGGTTTTTGGCGCAACCTGGCCTCTAGGTTCTGGCGTAACCTGGTTCCTAAGTTCTGGCGTAACCTGGCTTCTGTATTCTGGTACAACCTGTCTCCTGGGTTCTGGCAAAACCTGGCTTCTAGGTTTTAGCAACCTGGCTCCTGGGTTCTGGCACAACCTGGCTCTTGGTTTTTGGCACAACCTAGCCTGGCACCACTTGACCCCTAGCACTACTTGTCCCCTGGCACCATTTTCCACCTAGCGTCTTTGGCCTATGCATCTTTTCTAGCAAAGAACTTCTTATTATATTTCCATGATTGTTCCTTGTGGTTCTTAGAAGTAGTGTAATGTTATGATCCTTGCATATACCCTGTACTTGACTTGCCTTGTGACGACCCGACTCAATGACTTGTTGAGCATGATAGAGCTTGAGCTTGATAAGATTTGACTGGATTGGACTTGACACGAACTCGGTATGGTATATGACCCATCTTGATAGTTCTTGATAGAGTTCTATCGAGGCATACTCCTGACAAGTACTCTTGACAAGTGACAATGAAACCTGACATGACATGTATAATCTTGATTGCCTTTGCGACGACTATTCCTGTCTTTCTAGTGTAACTCTTGCCTTGATCCCGTGGTTGTTATGCCTATACAAGCTACATGTCTCGTCTTGTATCATGTCTAGGATATGGATTCCTGGTTACCACGGTCAGGGATTCATAATGAATCTGACTAGGTTAATGACTAGATTGATCAAGTATTTCATATAAAGAGATTTTCCAGTTACAGGCGATCCCGTTATCCTGGCCACACATGTGGACTTGTAGCTTGCCGACGAGTAGGGCACATTTCTAGTACACTGTCATGTGTTGTACTTCTTGAATCATAAGCACAAAAGTATACCAGTAATCTTGATAAATCTTGTAACCCTCGCCTGGATAACCTGGATATTCTGCATGGCTTGTGACTGCGGGAACATCTCAATTGTATCTTGTTAGTAACTAGGCCTGTGATAACCCTATTAGCTAATACTAGCAAGCCGTAGGACTTGATTGGCCGTGCCTGAATGATTGTCTCATGATTAACATGGGAATTATTCGACCTCTTGTTTCTCTGATGCAAGCTAGTATGTCGCTTTAACTTTGTCTTTCATGTTATTTAATTATGTTCTTTTATCAGTTCTTCTCTATTATATGCTGATTTTAGTTCCTAAGTGGAGCCTCTCTTGTGGCACTTGCTCTTTCTGAGGTCTGACCCAGCTGGTTTTGTATGGTCAGATTTCGGAGTAGCACCCGAGGATCTACTAGCCTTCCAGCCAGATGGTACACACCAGGCGTAACCCTGGCAACGAGTGTTTCTTATTTTGCTCTCCCACTCTATTATAATTATTTTTTTGAGGCATTTAGCCGCCGAGCAAGTGTTAGCTCGTGTTGACACTTAATTTCTATAGGGCTGTAATATGATTGACAAATCTTAGGGTTGATCATGTATGAATTAACTCTTGCTAGTCTTCATATTTTGTATAACTAGCTTCATAATCATCTGAATATGTAATTTTTGGGACGCCTTACTATGTATGTCTGATGATCTAACATCTTGTAACCTTTACTTGCTTGCTTAAGATTGAGACACTAGATTTGTTCTTGACCATAGACTGATGGCTTGTAGATAAATCCTCATGCATCTAGACAGCCGTGATCGTATTGCGAGGTGGATTTCACTTCATACGTAGCTGGCTGTGTCTGTCCCCCGCTCTCCAGTATTCTAGTTCTGGGGTGTGACAGAAGCACTTGTCCACTCGTTGCCTAAAAGCACAGTGACTCCGTTGCCATAAGCACTTGTCCACTTGTCACTCTAAAAGTGCAGTGACTCCGTTGCCTGAAGCACAAGTCCACTCGTCACCCTAAAAATGCAGTGACTCTTTTGCCTGAAGCACTTGTCCACTCCTCGCCTAAAAGTGCAGTGACTCTGTTGCCTGAAGCACTTATCCATTCGTCGCTCTAAAAGCGCAGTGACTTCGTCGCCTGAAGCACAGTCTACTTATTGCCCAGAAGAGTAGTGACCTCAAAGCCTCGCCAAATGTGCAGCTCACATAGAAGCACAGTCTTACGGGGTGGCATGGTTCCATGTGGTCAGACCGGTGTTTATGTCTTTTTCAGATCAGTTTGTTTAAAAACCACCACTCTTAAGATAGGACATAGTTTAATTCTGTTCATAAGAGCAATATCCTATCGATTTATTTAAACCACAGATAAGGACAAAATTTGTTCTTATAGATGAAAGCCATATCCAATCGGTTTGGTTAAACCAATGGCCCCCTAAGATAAGACAAAGTCCAACTTCAAGGATAGGAACAAAATCTGATCAATAATAAACACACGCTAGGTGTCGTTTATTCGATCATATTGATAATTCCCCCCAAGATCTTGATAAAGGAGAATCCCAGCGCCCGTCATGTGTCAGCTCAGAAGTAGCCTTCACCGTGCAACTTCAAAATTCTCTTATATCTCTACATGTAGCGTTCCTGTACAATCCATTTGCACATTGTATATGTGCTTCTCTATAAATAGAAGAAGCTTTCCTTCGATAAAGAGGGTTTGAAATCTTTACAACTTCGGATCCTCTTGATTGGCAACCCAAAAGTTCCAATCGCAAGCACCAGAAAGCCAGAGCAAGTTCAACTCGTCATTAGATCGTCAACGGAGTAAAGGAGCCGCTGCAGTGCTCGATTTCCAACGTCACACTGCCCCAGAAAACTTTGTACTTAGATCTCCTGTTTAGGATCGATTTTACTCTTTTATACATTTAATATACAAAAAGTTTGTATAATCTTTTGTCATGGCAAACAAGCTGGCGACTCTGCTGGGGACTTCCTTCTCCTTCAACAAAAAGGTGGTGGCATAATCTGACGACAACTTGCTGGGATCTTCTCAGTAGAAGTTGGTCTTACGTTGTTGCAAAAACAAAAGGTTGTTCTATTACAAACTTTTGTAAAGAGTACAAGAGTACAATTTGAATTCTGGAGAAGTACAACTGTAGGAATCTGATCAGAAGACGATCACTTTATCCCTTGGACTATCTGAACTTGAAGACTAGAGCCTCTAGAGAATGCAGCAGCAATTTTGCAAGAGTTCTTGATCTCTCTCTGTGTGATTTTTTAACAATGGTTGGAAACTCTATTTATAGAGTTCTAAATAACTATTTTAGCAGTTATTCTGATGTGCACGAGACTGGGTTACGCCATATTGGGTTACGCCAACCTCATGTTGCCAACTTTTTCAATTATCAGTCGTGTACTAACTGTATTTAGACGCATGGCATCATGATTGAGATACAGGTGGTCATGTACAGGATAGTAGACACGTTTTGAGAGATTAGTGGCATGTGCGCCACGTTATCCTGTTTTGGAAATAAAAAGTGTCTCAACTTTATCAGGTTGCGCGAGCTTCAGTCAATAAGTTAAACTGTGCCTGATTAGGCTGCGCCTAGACATGTGGCAGCTTTTGAAAAAGTTGTTCAGCTTGCGCCTAGGCGCAACTAAGGATTTTATTTTAGATTGTGCCTAGGCGCAACTCATAAGACGTACATGACAGCTGTCAACCAACTCTCCTCGAACGGCACAATTCGAGGGGTTCGAAGAGATTTTCCTTGTTTACTGTACTGTCAGTTGTCAGTGCTGTCAGGTAATGATGGCCATTAAATGTCAGACGTCATGTAGACTTTGGCGTAATATAACTGGGTGCAGTCTGATATATGGCGCAACCTGATCAATGGCGCAGTTTGATCTTTGAGCCCATATTAGTGGCACAGGTTAATTTTTGAGGCGCAACTTGATCGTTGAGTAGTAAATACATGGCGCAACTTGATTTTTAGGCCTACAAGACCCCCTTCAAAGTTTTCAAAACTTAAAACATTTTCAAAGTTTTGAAATACTTTGAATTTATAAAAGTTTTGACTGAGTCAAGTTGCGCCAATCAACGCTCGGTCACCACAATTAAACTTCTTTCTCGAAAACACTCAATCTCTCTTCGTCTTTTCGAGTTTCATTGATTATTTTTAGTTTCCCATGAGGATATGGAGAGTCAGTTTGGTGTATATATGTAGGGTTGATCTTTGTACTTTATTCTTCACTTCTATAATTTCGATGGCCTCTAAAAAAAGGAGATGGAGACCAATGCTGTCACTAAAATCGAGTCTCTTGAAGCAAAACCCGACGTCACACCTTCGACTTATTTGTTGGAGGCTGACCCGACAATGAGGGCGGTGAACTTTTTAGACTGCTTCGGTTTAAACCCAACAGTCTTCCATCACTCGAGTGGTAGGCCATCCTTGAAGAGCGTGGCGATTCGGAGGGATTCCTTAATATGATGCATCGCTCGGGGATCCGTAACAAGAATTGGATGCTGCCCTTCGTCAAACCAATGAAGACAAGAAAAAGGAATAATGTTTAGGTGTGCCAACTTTTTTATTCTCTTTTCTTGTGTCCTTGTCTGTAGGGGTCCATCCATCTTTATGCAGTGAAATCTATAATTTTGATGTATTGTGTGGCTGTGATTTCGAATGGCGCACGTAGATGTGTTCCTTTGGCTAATTCAATGCTTGCTGTTTCATTTGAGAGACACATGGAAGCTATCACACGGTTTCAAGCACCTATTGTTTAGTTCTTTCCCAAAATAGGCTCCTAGAATGACGCGCCTATTTCATCTTTAATACTTTTAAAAGGATAACCAGAAACGAAAGACATTCATACTTTCTCAAATGGCTTCTCACAAGGTCTTACTATCCATAAGTTCACTTGCGCCACTTCGTCCCGATGCTATTCCTTTGCATGTTGTGCCTTCAAAAGTTGGTAAGTTCAAAGAACCAATGGTTTTTACACATAAACGTTTTACTTTGCACCATTTTTGTGACGATAGGTGCTAATTTGTAAAAATGAAGCGCATATCGTAGATGCACACTTGAAATTCTGAACAGAAGTGCGCACTTTAATCTATTTGACTTCGGTCAGAGACGCGCATTATTGATATGAACCTTGTTTGATCAGCGACACTGTCGTTGTACGCCTGTGCTTCTGAGAATAGGCGCACATTGCTGATATGCGCCTGTTGATCAGCATACTGTTGATGTGCGACTGTGCTTCTGAGAGTAGGCGCACATTGCTGATATGCACCTGTTGATCAGTACACACTGTTGATGCGCGCCTGTGCTTCTAAAAGTAGGCGCACATTGCTGATAGGCGCCTGTTGATCAGTACACACTGTTGATGTGCGCCTGTGCTTCTGAGAGTAGGCGCATTGCTGATAGGAGCCTGTTGAGCAGCACACTTGTTGATGCTCACACAGTTTTGATAGATTTTACTGACTTTTCTTTTCTTTGTTCATATTTGTAGAAGTTTGGTTGACAAGTTACTTCAAAACTGGCATTGGCGATTTGGATGCTACGAAGAGCATTCTTCTGACACCCACATCGGACAGCTCATATGATTCTGACACTCAAATCAGACAGCTCAGGACTTTTCATGTTCAAGAAGGGTCTTCTTCAGATGGTAGGAAGAGCCTTTATACATGAGAGTTGGATGGTGGAGAGACGGAATTAGGAATCGTATCACAAGGGTGATCTCATTCCTAGTTCCCCTGGCGGGCCGTCTTCTCTCCACCAGTTGTATTGACAACAGCTTATCTTTGAGCTGCTGTACTCTGTGGTTCTCCTTCGTCTTTCTGAGGAGAAGACCAGAGTTGATTCCATTGTCTGGCTCGTTGCTTCAGGTCGAGACGACAAGGAACTGGCACCAACAAATAAGAAGATCCAAAGATGTAATAGACCTTCATGTTATATTTAGAATGAAAATTCGAGATGTAATAGATTTCCGTTAAGATGTATCTATGTTTTTAAAGAATAAAGTAATTTTCTCTTCTTTATGATTTGATTTGATGTGGTGATAAGAAAATAAAATCAAGAGAAATATGATGTGACAAGTTTGATGTAAATAAACAGAATTCAGAAGTATGGAGAATGTGAACTCTCGTTATGGAAAGTGAACAGTCACTTTGATTTTCGAGAAAAGGACACTGAATGAATGAACATCACTTCGACTCTCGAGGAAGAGAATAAATGAATGAACAATCACGTTAGTTTTTTTTGAAGAAAGGACAATGAATGAACAGTTATAAATGAATGAACAGTTATAAATGAACGAACAGTTGGGCTTCTTTCAAAAAGTCGCATTAGTTTTCGAGGTTGAGTACCTAGTTGTTCTGTCTATAAGTATATAAAACTTTCGTAGATATCGTCACTTTCTTTCTTTTCTGTACAAAATGTCTTCCAAAGATTTGCTCATTCCGAAGCTTGAAGGAAAGACCGAGACACCACCTGCTGAGCCTTTAGTACCTCCTCAGAAAGAAAGGGGTGAAGGCTCAACTGCTCCTGCACCAGAGAGGACTTGATTTCCAAGCTAGCGGAGCCTGGAAAGACTGCGAAGAAGAGGCATTGAGAATGGCTGCCTGCAAGTTTCTTGTGAGTTCAGATAATGAGATGTTTGAACTGTTGGCGAACTATGTATTTAATCATGAAGGATCGGGGCCTCCTTTCCGTCCTTAATATTATGTAACTCTTCTGCTTTTAATAAAATAAACTTTTATTTACATCATGTATCTGAAATAAAGTATATTTTGCCTTTATACATAATATTTCTTGAGAAATTTGCCATTGATAGGCATCATAGCAACTCTGCCATCCATATCTGTTAATTGATAAGCTCCATTTGAGAAAACTTTATTTACCACATATGGCCCTTCCCATTTTGCCTCAACTTGCCTTTCTCATATGTGTCATAGTCATAGGACGTCTGACTGTAAGAACTAACTTGCCTTCCTAAAATGTTCGCACTCTGACTTTGCGATTGAAAGCTTTTGAAATTTGGGCTTGATAAAGTTCGATGTGCTGTTGAGCTAATAGCCTTTTTTCCTCGAGCGCCTCCAATTCTTGAAGCCGAAGACGATCATTGTTTTCTGTAGTAAGCTCGTTGGCAATGGCGATTCTCAATGATGGAATTTGAATTTCCAGAGGTAAGACAGCTTCACATCCATATACTAGAGAAAAAGGTGTGCAACTTGTGGGGTTACAGACAGTAGTGCGATATGCCTATAGACACTCTCCAAGTTTATTACTCCAATTACGTTTGTTAATAGAGACGTACTTTTTAAGGAGTTTGATGATGGTTTTGTTGAATGCTTCAGCTAAACCATTAGCCGCAGGATTATAGGCCATAGAGGCAATATTATTGATTCTGTTGTCATCACAGAACCTATTAAACTTATGGCTGATGAATTGCGGCCCATTATCATGATGATTCGTCGAGACACCAAATCTATATCACATGATGTTTGATGAAGTTGATGCCACTACTAGTCTTTACTTCAGCCAAACGTATAACTTCTGCCCACTTGGAGAAATAATCAGTTATAGCCAAAATGAACCGATGTCCTTTAGATGAAGGAGGATTGACAGGGCAAATTATATCCATGCCCCAAGATTTGAAAGGCCATGAGGCAGCAGTCAGATGGAGAAATTCTGATGGTTGATGGATGAAATCTGCATGAATTTGACATGCACGACATTTTCTTGCATAGTCAATAGCATCTGATACCATAGAGGGCCAGTAGTAGCCCATACGTTGAATAGGATCCTGAAGTTTAGGACCAGGCTGATGTGCTCCACAAACACCATCGTGAGCTTCACGTAATATCTGTTTTGCTTCATCACCAGCGAGACATATCAAAAGTAACCCATCAAACGTTCGTCGATAAAGAGTTTTAATAGTATATTATAGTAGAAACGAAGCGATCGGCGACGGATACTTGTAGCTTCCTTATGATCTTCTGGCAATATGTCATACACTGTAAAATCAATGAAAGGTGCTCTCCAGTCCTCGCTAATGACATTGACTTAGTTAGATTGCTGAATTCAATGTTGTGGTTGTTTTCAACACAAAATAGTTCTCTATTAGAGATAACAACCATTTGTTGTCTTTTGACTGGAATTGCCAATACCGCAGCTAGGTTAGCTAAGGCATCAGCTTCTGTATTGCATGTGCGACGTATATGTTCGATGAAGAACCCTTTGAATGAAGAAGCTATCTGGTTGCTGCTTCATGGTATTGTACCAGATCTTGATGTCGGACTTCATATATGCCTCTAACCTGATTAATAATCAGCTTAGAGTCACCATATACTTCGAGATATTCAATATCCAATTGTTTGGCTAACTGGAGTCCAATGAGCAAAGTATTGTATTCTGCTACATTGTTAGAGCATGATTCATCTAAATAATAAGCCCTTTGAATAGCTAATCTGTTGGATAAAACGAGAACAATTCCTACTCCAGCAATAAGAGTACCTCCAGGTCCAATTCTAGAAGCTCTATCGAAGAACAACCGCCAAGTAGGAAACTCTTCTGAGATCATATTTGTTTACAATGTTTGTCTGGAATCTCGTCATAGAGTTTAGATGTTTCAGGGACAGGATGAGCTGCTAAGAAGTCAGCAAGTGCCTGACCTTTCATAGACTTTTGAGGAATATAAACCATATCCTATTGTGCTAATAATATGGCCCATGTGGCAAGCCTGGAATTGAGTGTACTTAGCTTTTTCATTAAGACCCGAAGAGGATTGACTCGGATATGACATGAATAGTTTGGCCTATGATGTAATGTCTTGTCTTCTGCACAACAACATTAAGGCTAAACATTCTTCTCCACCGGACTATAACGATATTCAGCTCCAATCATCGTTCGGCTAAGATAGTAGATGCCTTATTCATGACCTTCTTTGTTCTTCTTAGCTAGCAAAGCTCTCAATGAATGATCCATTGCCCGGACATACATTAAGAAAGGTATTCCTGAGATTGGTGGTACAAGAACCGGTGGACTCATTAAATACCATTTTATGTCATCAAATGCTCGTTGACATTCTTCCGTCCAAACGAAAGATACACCTTTCTTTATTAATTGAGTAAATGGTCTGCAACGTCCAGATAAATTCGAAATGAACCGCCTGATGTACGCAAGTCGACCTTGGAATTCTCGTAGATCTTTTAGGTTGCGTGGAGGATGCATCTCTTGAATGACTTTGATCTTCTCGGGATCAACGTGTATACCCTTAGAGGTAATGACGAAGCTGAAAAATTTACCACTAGAGACATCCAAAAAGACTTGGTGGGGTTCATTTTGAGTTATGCTGGCGCATTAGATTAAAAATAGTTCTTAAATCTTGAATATGATCTTCCTTTAGATGACTTTTGACAACAATATCGTCAACATAGCATTCGACAGTCTTTCACAGATGATCTCGAAA